>JAOYSI010007193.1:0-12292 GCA_025775065.1 Hiodon alosoides | reverse complement strand
GGCACGACGCACCGCACGACGCACCGCACGACACGACGCACCGCACGACACGACGCACCGCACGACACGACGCACCCCGCACGACAGACACATTCTCTCTCGCACGCACACATTCTCTCACTTTCACTCTCTCTCTCTCACTCTCACACGCACGCACGCACTCACACACACACCTTCACTCTCTCTCTCTCACACGCACGCACGCACTCACTCACACACACACACACTCTCTCTCTCTCTCACACACACACACGTCCCCCTCTCCATACCTGATAGTCAAACTGGTTGACAGCCACAGAGGCCATGGGGAAACTCTCAGCCTGGCCAGTGAAACCACTGTGGCTGTTCTGAAGGAAGGGGCCCTGGTGGGCATCTGGGGGAAACTCCAGGCTGTCCTGACTGTTGCTGTCCTCCGAAGGGGCCACCACATCCATGGGCCCCGGTCCCGGGGGGAGCCAGGTCTGCTCAGGGGGCGGGGGCGGGGGCTGGCCGTGCATCCCCCAATCTAGAGACGGGAGACCGCAGGGTTACATAAACAGACTTAAAAACATCATACCTGCAGGCACCATACATACCAGACAGAACTCACCAAGGTAAATGTAGTTTAAAGTAAATGTGCACTATGACCTCCAGGAGCTTCATTTGAACCCTAAACCTAAACCTAACCCTAACCACACTCACGGAGACAGAGAATCACTTGAGAAGTCATAAGGGCTTTCTGTCTTTCGATTTACTTATAGTAAAATGTTCAGAGACAAGTCTCCCGTACAGAAGCCTCACACTGAACACAGTCGCCTGTACAGAAGCCTCACACTGAACACAGTCGCCTGTACAGAAGCCTCACACTGAACACAGTCGCCTGTACAGAAGCCTCACACACAACAGTTGACTGCAAAAAGAAAAAACAAGTCCTTGTCTTGGAGCCAGGAGATATGAGGAAGTCAGACCTGGCTGCCACATCCGGCCAAAGGAAGGGTCGCTCTGGAAGCCACCGTGGTTATTGAGTGGCACCTCCAGACCCTGGATTTCCTGTCCGTTGGGCTGCAGACCCGGCGGTTCCACCGGCGGTCCAGTTGACTCTTTCTGTGCAATCCAGGCCTGTGCCAGCGCCGCCCAGTCCACTTGACCTGGACCGGATAGTGTGGGCAGTTACATCAGTTTCAAAACTAATAAACAGTGTTGAGTAGAAATGAGACAGGCCCTGTCTTCACGTGCTAGTAAGGGATCTTGCATACTTTGGTGTGCTGTTAACACTGTGCTGTCAGTGCCTTAAATGCACAAATGCACTGTGCTGTCGGTGCCTTAAATGCACTAGCATGGTCATGTTTATTCTACATGACCACAATTCCCGCCTCTGGCAGTTGGGGATTTAAACGTGGCTAATTGGTGCATTACAACAATTAAACTTCTCATCTTTTAGCCATGGTCTATAACTTGCACTCTCTGCCACTGTGAGTTTTTAAAAGGCTGGCTAGGAGGTGATTGGCCAATCAGGGGCATACTCTCACCTGGGTCCTGCTGATGTTGGAAGGACTGCATCCACTGCTGTTGGCTCAGAGGCCATTGTGACCAGGGCTGTCCACCCTGATCCCACATCCCTTACTCCGTGTTTCCGACGCCTGGGTGAAGGGGTACACGGTGAATAACGGGGGGAAAAAATACGTTTTTTTATATATTGGCACAATACCTAACCCGAGCGGAGGTGAACTTTTTCTAATTTTGAGAATTAGCTCTGATGTATTCGTTTCAAATATACCTATGTCGAGTAAAATTGCAGAATTACAAAATATGTACAAAAACTCTTGAAACACGAAGTAGTTTAACTGCATTCTTACAACGCAATTCAATGCGACCTGCAACCCATGGAAAAACAATATCAATGGCAACTCGATCTACGCTAACGTCTCGCCTACTACACAAATGGCGGTTTAATCTAACTTCCATAGACAGACACTCTATAAAATATGATTTGAACGTTAGGTTTCTGGTATCTTTTTTTAAAACTTTGCTACTTAAGTTCCGTACAAATTTACCCCTTGTGTATGAATACGCAGCTAACGGCACGCAACCCTCATTTCTAATTCATTGTCAACAAGGAGAGTAGCTACCCGACAACCACTGCATGCCATATAAAATTCAGGTAGGTAAATTCTCTCTCTTGCTTGGTCGTGGAGGACATCAGCTACCATGCATTCAGCCAAACCCGCAACTAAAATCCGATCCATCCTTCCAGACTGCTGCAGCTAACCCTGCCCCAAGCAAGGCCACGCCAGCGCACGATGAAAAGCATCGTGGTAAAGTTAACTTGGCGTGTGCAATTTATAAATACACATGTTTGTAAAGAATAAAGAAACGTTTCAACCGCAGTTCGTTTGATTTATGTCGCAATAACACGATACCAAACATTAAAAGCACCACCTCAACGTATCTCTTACCTCTACCTAGCCGCTTCTTCTTCGTTTTGCAGACAAGATGGCGGCCGAATTTTTCAACCCGGAAGAACTATAACAGTGGGAACTGCTACAGAAACATTCGCGTATTGATCCGTGTGACGGACCGAAAGAGGCGTAGCAGTGGGGTTCTGCCATGGTTCTCCTGAACCCGTGACCAAATATCAGAACAGTAGCATAGTCCTGATATTCCCCCCCCTAGTTCACCCTCTTGTTTTGGCCCTTGGAGAGTTGATTTAGACCGTAGATTTTTTTGAGAATAGTATAACAAACCGATAACGTTAAACTCTAACTCAGGACGGTATTGTATAAGATGTATTAGATCAATTATTTTCCTCAACTAAGATATGCAAGTCTTAGCTCTGTTTTGTAAGTATCGAAAGAAAATACTACTTACCTCGATTCAATCCTCTTAACTATTTTCTAAACCAAAAAAGTAGTTGCATATGTTGGTCGCGGTTGTGGATACTTAAAATTAGTACACACCCAGCGTATTTCCAGTCGAAAACCACTGAATGCCGCGGGAATTGAGTACCAGGTATCCGTTGTCGTAGGCAAACGAACTTTATTTCCGATTTTGGGAGCACCACAGCTGCTGTCAAAGATGGATTAAGACATGGATCTGTTTGGCTGTTCAAACTTCACCAAAACTATGGTGAACCAAGCAGATTTCATCTTCCAGAGGGAAGCAAAAAAACAACGACACAGAAATATCTGTGCCTATTCAGGAAAACTGGAAAAGTATTCCCTAACCCCAGAGACAGCCGAGAGAATTCATAGGAAAAGACAAAAATAATCGACATATTTTTTGTCAACTCTCAACTATTTTGAAGGGGCTTTTTGAGACGTACAGTCTTAAAAAACTGAGCAGGTGGATCTGGTGAAATGCGTTTCATTGCGGTTATCGTCACTGCTGTTCCGATCGCAGTGTCCTATTGTCCTAACCTACTACGCATCTATTAGTGATTAGTTTGCCGAGTGGTATAGTCTCGTAACAGCAAGGCCTGAACGAAAAATTACCGACACGAGTGTTGGACTGGAACTATCTGTTTTATTAAATTAGATATTTACTTTTAGCAGAGATCGGATATTAAAATGCAGCGGTTATCGATTACATTTTGGTTGTTAAATGGTAAAATGGCTCGCCATAAAAGAGCCACGTACACTAAAATCAATAAATGAGGTGTGCAAATAAAAATGTTTTTAGCTGTGATTTTAACAATTAACTATATATTTTGTAGACGACTGCAAAAACATTTCTTGCTTAATGTCGGCGTTTATTTCTTCGAGGGATGAAAAGGGTTTCAGAAAGTTTTCCAGACTTGTCCCACTAAAAATCATGTGTGAAAAATGAAAGGGAGGAGGCGGAGAATTATGTGCCCTTACCTAAACACAAATCTGGGATAGATGACATCTGTATGCGCACCAAAACAGGTTAACTACCCGGGTCAAAATCCATCCGCACTCCTAGGCTTAGCATAATCACCACACAACACGCTACCCATTGTTTGCATTTCATCTTTACGTCTTCTTTTTCAATTCAGAATGATTCAAGGCACCCCATAGTGTGCAGAGCGACGGTTGTCTGGTAGATAAAGATCATTATCACTGCACTCCAGGCAAAAAGCAGAACAATCTTCATTCATGTAGTTTGTTGGTGTGTCTCACAGACATGAATGACATTTGTCTTCAAGACCCAGCCAGGAATGAGACATGCTCATAAATTTTCACTAGGTTTGGGAAGGAACCAGGCTTGGAATTACTTAGATTAAATCATCTTTAACCTTCAAGAACATTTCCCCTGGCAAATCTTGGGTTTAAAAATAGAGATGTTTGAAAGATGTGTTTTCCCTGCTTGACACTGCGGTTTACTGTTAGAAGAGCCTGATAGGAACGTCATACTGCAGGCCGACGTGTGACAACAGGGGGGATTGTTCTGACGTTGCCCTTTTCGCGATCCACACCCACCTCCTCTTCACCAGCTCCCAACATGTTCACCAACAGCGCTGCTTTGGTCCCGTCGCTCCTGATATTCTCCAGCGACAAAGCTAAAACCGCGCTGTGCGATTGCTAACGACAACACGGGCTGACAGCCAGAGACCACGTCACTCTGCGTTTTCCCCAAAATAACGAGATCGCTACAATGTCATAATAAACAGAAAGAAGCAACTGGTCAAAGTTCAACATCAAAAACAACAAATGTGTTTTTTTTATGATATTATGTTCTTAAAATTATTGAATAATTTAATACATTTGTGAATAATTTTATTTACCCTGAAATATTAGGGTAAGAATTATCACTCAAGTAACATTTTTAAAGAAAATCCTTGTTGCTCCCATTAGTAACACACAGTTCGGTCACCCTCGTCACTGCAGCGCCTTGACATGGCCTTGCTCCGTTATTCGATAATGCATTAATAATACCGGAAGTACATTTTTAAAGTAACCACTAAAATTGTATAAAATTGAACTAAATATTGGAGGAAAAACAATAATAAAAACCCAGTTCTATATTCAATATTTTTTTAAATATTTGATAAAATTTCTTTGATATTCATACCAAAATACATTGGGTTTTCAGGGAAACTACTTCAGATCGCCTAACTTTAGAAAAAATAGAAAAAAAAGGTAAAGCGTAATGAAGGTTGTGGGTACAGCAGAGACACCGTCAGTGGTTCACTTTGTGGGTTATCGGTATAGCGGAGTCACCGTCAGTGGTTCACTTTGTGGGTACAGCAGAGTCGCCGTCAGTGGTTCACTTTGTGGGTTATCGGTATAGTGGAGTCACCGTCAGTGGTTCACTTTGTGGGTTATCGGTATAGCGGAGTCGCCGTCAGTGGTTCACTTTGTGGGTACAGCAGAGACACCATCAGTGGTTCACTTTGAGGGTTATCGGTATAGGGGAGTCACCGTCAGCGGTTCACTTTGTGGGTTATCGGTATAGTGGAGTCACCGTCAGTGGTTCACTTTGTGGGTACAGCAGAGACACCATCAGTGGTTCACTTTGAGGGTTATCGGTATAGTGGAGTCACCGTCATTGGTTCACTTTGAGGGTTATTGGTATAGTGGAGTCACCGTCAGTGGTTCACTTTGTGGGTACAGCAGAGACACCGTCAGTGGTTCACTTTGAGGGTTATCGGTATAGTGGAGTCACCGTCAGTGGTTCACTTTGAGGGATATCGGTATAGTGGAGTCACCGTCAGTGGTTCACTTTGTGGGTTATCGGTATAGTGGAGTCACCGTCAGTGGTTCACTTTGAGGGTTATTGGTATAGTGGAGTCACCGTCAGTGGTTCACTTTGTGGGTACAGCAGAGACACCGTCAGTGGTTCACTTTGAGGGTTATCGGTATAGTGGAGTCGCCGTCAGTGGTTCACTTTGAGGGTACAGCAGAGACACCGTCAGTGGTTCACTTTGAGGGTTATCGGTATAGGGGAGTCACCGTCAGTGGTTCACTTTGAGGGTTATTGGTATAGTGGAGTCGCCGTCAGTGGTTCACTTTGTGGGTTATCGGTGGGAAGACCTGCTTGTCAAAATCCACAGGACACTGAACTGATGTTCCCAGAACCTGATTAGCAACTGCAGGTTACAAGCACAGCAGGACATGGATTACGTACCGTATTTATGTCGTTTTCCATTAAACCCATGGCTTTCTCAATTTAGAAAATAAAACACACATGTATACATTCTACCGAAAATAATATATTCAAGTCACCACATCATATTGTAAAATATAAATAACTTCATTTGTTTGATTTCATAATCTTTGTTTTCCATAGTAAGTGATCCTAGAGGACATTCAGTCAGTCAGTCAGTCAGTCAGTCAGTCTCACACGGACCAGAACGACGGCGATCTAATACCAGTTCTGCTGAGGGTCCCAGCATGCACTGCGTGTTACTCCTCCCCTCTCTGGGTGTGCAGACAGACCTATGGAAGGCCCGATAGGGGGAATGGACAGTCCAATAGCAGCTTCTCTTTGGGCTGAGGGGCGTATGGCAGTCCTATAAAAGCTCCTCATAGAAGAGCAGGTAGGCTTGAGAGTTGAGGACCCGAGATTCGGGGACGGTCTGGACGCTGGTGTCACTGACATACACCCACTGACCCGGCGATACGCTGCTCCCTTCATTCGGCCCTAAAACAGGAAAACGTCAGTGCCTTAACATCACCATGGTGAGGACACCTTAACAATGAGAATCACCATGGTGACAAGCTGCCACAGGACACTAACAATGTGCATCCCCATGTCAGCTTCAAACTAAAGCAAGCCATCATAAACGATTGTGTGTAGCGAATTCATTTCTCCATCATCCTCCACCAGGAGTGAAGCCATTCATGTTCAAACATGGGGGAGGGTTGGTGCTATAGATGATCTCTTAAATATTACTGCAGACATATTACTGTGTGAAAGGGAATCTATCAGCGGGCAGACAGACCTTTCTGACCTTAATATGGTGGCTTATAAATGGCAGCCTGAAGCTCTATACTGTTTAATTACCAGAGAGGAAAATCCCCCCACTACTCACTGCTCTGGCTTTTCATTGCATTTAGCTGTGTCTGAAGAAGTCGGCAGTCTCCTACAGGGATCGGGAGTGAGGACTGTAACTCAGTGTATCAGATGGGAACAAAGGCTCCCACTCCCCGTCTCTGATCTCTCCTGGTCCCTGCGGTCTCTCCCCGTCTCTGATCTCTCCCCTCTCCCGGTCTCTGCTCTCTCCCGGTCTCTCCCCTCTCCTGGTCCCTGCGGTCTCTCCCCTCTCCCGGTCTCTTCCCTCTCCTGGTCCCTGCGGTCTCTCCCCTCTACCGGTCTCTCCCGGTCTCTGCTCTCTCCCCTCTCCCGGTCTCTGCTCTCTCCCCTCTCCCGGTCTCTCCCCTCACCCGATCTCTGCTCTCTCCCGGTCTCTCCCCTCTCCCGCTCTCTCCCCTCTCCCCTCACCCGATCTCTGCTCTCTCCCGATCTCTGCTCTCTCCCGGTCTCTCCCGCTCTCTGCTCTCTCCCGGTCTCTGCTCTCTCCCGGTCTCTGCTCTCTCCTCTCTCCCGCTCTCTGCTCTCTCCCGCTCTCTCCCGCTCTCTGCTCTCTCCCGCTCTCTGCTCTCTCCCGCTCTCTGCTCTCTGCTCTCTCCCGCTCTCTCCCGGTCTCTGCTCTCTGCTCTCTCCCGCTCTCTGCTCTCTCCCGCTCTCTGCTCTCTCCTCTCTCCCGCTCTCTGCTCTCTCCCGATCTCTGCTCTCTCCCGGTCTCTGCTCTCTCCCCTCTCCCGGTCTCTCCCCTCACCCGATCTCTGCTCTCTCCCCTCTCCCGGTCTCTCCCCTCACCCGATCTCTGCTCTCTCCCGGTCTCTCCCCTCTCCCGCTCTCTCCCCTCTCCCCTCACCCGATCTCTGCTCTCTCCCGATCTCTGCTCTCTCCCGGTCTCTCCCGCTCTCTGCTCTCTCCCGGTCTCTGCTCTCTCCCGGTCTCTGCTCTCTCCTCTCTCCCGCTCTCTGCTCTCTCCCGCTCTCTCCCGCTCTCTGCTCTCTCCCGCTCTCTGCTCTCTCCCGCTCTCTGCTCTCTGCTCTCTCCCGCTCTCTCCCGGTCTCTGCTCTCTGCTCTCTCCCGCTCTCTGCTCTCTCCCGCTCTCTGCTCTCTCCTCTCTCCCGCTCTCTGCTCTCTCCCCTCTCCCGCTCTCTGCTCTCTCCCCTCTCCCGCTCTCTGCTCTCTCCCGCTCTCTGCTCTCTCCCCTCTCCCGCTCTCTGCTCTCTCTGCTCTCTCCCGCTCTCTGCTCTCTGCTCTCTCCCGCTCTCTGCTCTCTCCTCTCTGGGTTCAGTCTGAAGATGAAAACAGTAACAGTTTCAGGTTGATGCATGTGTGGCACAGGGCCGTTCCCACCTGGCGCCTTCCTGGGCTGTTCCTGCCTCCTCTGGGGCGCTCGGACCTTGACGTACGCCGTGTAGTGACCCCCGCGCATCGAGCCACAGTGCTCCACGATCCCGTAGAGGCTATAGAGAACTTGCTCACCGGGCACCATGTTCTTACGCACACCGACAGACAGAGACAGACAGACAGACAGTCAAGTGCTTATATATTATTTACAATCCCAGTTAAGGGTTGACCTACAAAGTTTCTATCATACCAAGGAAGTCCCTCAAAACCTAATAATTCTAGCCTGACCCGTGCTCTACACTGCTGGCATGAAATTATGGGGCTACAAGCCATGTTTGAGTCATGTCCGACTCAGGCCCGGGTTCGACGGGCGTTTGATATTGATATTACCTAATCTCTTTGCAGCATTAGTCTTTATACCTGTTCTCAGTAGTTGTCATAAGGGCAAGATAGCTCAGTTTCGTATTACACTTTAACCCCTAAACCACAGCACTGTTGTACGTCACTCTGGATAAGAGCGTCTGCTTAATACCTAAAATGTAAAATGTTTTGGGTTCAGGACCCGGTTTGAGGGGTGCTGGGTTCAGGACCCGGTTTGAGGGGTGCTGGGTTCAGGACCCGGTTTGAGGGGGGTTGGGTTCAGGACCCGGTGTGAGGGGTGTTGGGTTCAGGACCCGGTGTGAGGGGTGTTGGGTTCAGGACCCGGTTTGAGGGGTGCTGGGTTCAGGACCCGGTTTGAGGGGTGCTGGGTTCAGGACCCGGTTTGAGGGGGGCTCATTACCTTGCATGATGCTGAGCAGAAAGGGGCCAAGTCAAGAATGAGAGGGAAGTCCACATGGCGATTGACTTTCCGGAGGTTCATCCCTGCCTGGGCAGACAGAAGCAAACACAGTCAGACATATCATTCACGTAGACAGCACCCAGCACAGACAGGCAGAACATCAGACAGAAGCAAACACAGTCAGACATATCAAACACGTAGACATCACCCAGCACAGACAGGCAGAACATCAGACAGAAGCAAACACAGCCAGACATATCAAACACGTAGACATCACCCAGCACAGACAGGCAGAACATCAGACAGAAGCAAACACAGCCAGACATATCAAACACGTAAACAGCACCCAGCACAGACAGGCCGAATCTTTCTTACCTGATGGAAGCGTTTAAGGTGCAGAGTGACCACTGGGGGCAGTGTGGAGATTAACATCTGTTTCCGCGCACTGGTGTACACCTTCTCAGCCTTCTTCTCTGTTGGGAGGCGTGAAGCCCGTCAGTGTCGTCACATCACACCACATCACACACATCACATTACACCACAACCGCCACCACATCACACCACGTTACACCAGTCTCACCACATCACAACCGCCACCACATCACACCCATCACACCAGGTCACAGCAGTCTCACCACATCACACCAGGTTACACCAGTCTCACCACATCACCAGGTCACACCAGGTTACACCAGTCTCACCACATCACACCAGATCACACCAGTCTCACCACATCACACCAGGTCACACCAGTCTCACCACATCACACCAGGTCACAGCAGTGTTGTACGGACAGAAGGAGAGTGGGGTTACACATCATCCATACCCACTGGGCTCTTCCTCAGTTGTCCCGGCCTGCGCTCGCTGCAGTTCTCACACAGCAGTTTGTTCTTCCCCATCAGTAACTCCACACAGGTGAACTGGTGCAAACACGACTGCACAGAGCACTCCCTGGAGCACGGCGTGTAGCTGTGGGACAGCACCTGGAACGCTCCCTCACGCGCTGTACTGTCAATCTGCTCCGCCTCTCTGAGGCTCAGCCTGGACACTGCAGTCACAACTTGTTTGATGGCGCCTCCTTGCTGGGTTCGAGTGGAACACTCACTCTCCGATGCCTCGCTATCCGCGTCGTTGCTGCTGTCCAGGGGCCAAGTCTCTCTCTCGCTGCCCTCTGACTGGCTCCCACCAGGCTCCGCCTTGGCCCCTCCCACTTCTTCCTCTGCTGACCCCCCTGGGGACTTCCTAGCTTGTTGTCTCAGGTTGGCCTGTTGAGTGAAAAACACCATGGAGACTCAGACACGGAGAGACGCCACACTCGGACACGGAGAGACGCCACACTCGGACACGGAGAGGAGCCACACTCGGACACGGAGTGGAGCCACACTCGGACACGGAGAGGAGCCACACTCGGACACGGAGAGACGCCACACTCGGACACGGAGAGACGCCACACTCGGACACGGAGAGGAGCCACACTCGGACACGGAGAGACGCCACACTCGGACACGGAGAGATGTCTGTGTGGAGCCGGAAATGCAAAGGGCGCCACCTACCTGTCCTCCTGGCTTCCTGCTGTTTGTATTGACCGGAGTGTGGGTCTCATCAGCGTGGGTGACCGGCACTTCCTGCTCCCGGCTGCTTCTACCCGATCTCCCTGGGTTTGAGGGTTTGGAGATCTGGACAAACAGATCATATAGATTTACAGATCAATAAATAGGCAGCGGGCGCGTCGCAGGGCGGGCGCGTCGCAGGGCGGGCGCGTCGCAGGGCGGGCGCGTCCCAGGGCGGGCGCGTCCCAGAGCGGGCACCTAGCTGTTGTGGCTCACCCTCTCCTCAATGATGGGCAGGGAAATGTCGATGAAGGCCTCTTTCACTGTCGAGATCTGGGGAATGAAAAGACGGAAACTCACGCCTGACTCAGGTATCCTCCTCTACTAAGCAAACCAGTTCATACAGCGTAATCTTTGAAAATTTTAAAAGGCAAAAAAAAAAAAAAACTGTAGTTAAAAGTTATAAAAATATTTTATTCCAGTATGTCAATCAATATTGGAAATCCTTATTGTTTGTACACAAATACATGACCAAAAGTATGTAACACCCCTTCAAATGAGTGGATTTGACCACTTCAGCCACACCTGTGTATAAAAATCGTGCACACAGCCATGTAATGTCCATAGACAAAGATGGCAGTAAAATGGCCTGTACTGAAGAGCTCCGTGACTTTCAACACGTCACCGTCACGTCAACAACACGGGGGCCACCTTGTCTTTTTAACAAGACTCACTAATGCTTATGGTTGAATGGAAGCAAGTCCCCAAAGCAATGTTCCAACATCTAGTGGAAAACCTTCCCAGAAGAATGGAGGCTAATATAGCAGAAAACGGGGGGACTAACTCCATATTAATACCGATATTATTTTGGAATGAGATGTTCTTCTAGCCATGTATTGTATGTACTAACACAAAGCCACACAGAGTTGAAATCCACCTACATGTTCGCACTCTTCGCACATGATGGTATTAGTTAGTTCTCCAACGAAGATACGGTCCACAAAGTTCATTTTCACCCCCTCCTTTCCATACGCTACAGCAAGGGAAAGAGGTGTAGTTAGTACACAGTGCTCACAAGACCAGCTCCTCTGCCGAAGCCCGGTCTGCCGACCCCGGGGCTGGAAAGTCCCTAGAGAAGCTGCCTCTGTGACAGGAGAAATGTTCTGTTCACCACAAGATGGCGATATTGATCCACATCCAACCTGGACTTGTACCTTTGACCCTGCGTTTGGTCTCGTCATCCGCAGTCTTCTCTGTGGGGTTGTTAAAGGCTTTCAGGATCCCTGCTTTGACGCGCTGCGGAATGGAAATAATGAAAAACACTGAGTAAAACCCACTCAGACAGGTGCAGAACGATGGATGCTCTAATCTATGAAGAAATTCATAATGCTATAGAGTAGAGTTGTGAATTGTCAGGGCTGCAGCCACCACTGAGGAAACTGAGGTCAGGATCTTACTGAAAAACACATCATCCCATCTACAATACCAGGGTTAGTAGACTGAGCAGTAAAGTGGAGCAAACCAGCGACACACCCAGCTAACCTCACACTGTGTCAGCGACACTCCCAGCTAGCCTCACACTGTGTCAGCGACACTCCCAGCTAGCGACACACCCAGCTAGCCTCACACTGTGTCAGCGACACTCCCAGCTAGC
>JAOYSI010007191.1:0-12293 GCA_025775065.1 Hiodon alosoides | reverse complement strand
GAAAGAGAGGTTCAGGTCACGCACACAGGGATCCCAGCAGAGAGATAGAGAGGTTCAGGTCACGCACACAGGGATCCTGGCAGAGAGAAAGAGAGGTTCAGGTCACGCACACAGGGATCCCAGCAGAGAGATAGAGAGGTTCAGGTCACGCACACAGGGATCCTGGCAGAGAGAAAGAGAGGTTCAGGTCACGCACACAGGGATCCCAGCAGAGAGATAGAGAGGTTCAGGTCACGCACACAGGGATCCCGGGAGAGAGAACGAGAGGTTCACGACACGCACTCAGGGATCCCTTTTTGTGCTGCAAGGCTCAGTAAGCACTGGGACGAGCACGGTGAGCTTTGACCTGCCCTTACTTAGCTTAACACATTGTTACCCTTGACCCCAACCTACTGCATTCATGATCTCCCGTTCTAGACTTTTGGTCCCGTTTGACAAGGCGAAGCTTAATCAGGCTCACGAGGCTCTGAGACACGTCTGCAGTCGTTTCAATTTAAAGAAATGCTCTTTATTCTGCTTCTGTCAACATTTAGAAGTTCAGCTCTGAAATAACAGTGCTGTAGGTCAACCCCAGGCCCTGGACG
Source organism: Hiodon alosoides (assembly GCA_025775065.1). Lineage (NCBI taxonomy): Eukaryota > Metazoa > Chordata > Actinopteri > Hiodontiformes > Hiodontidae > Hiodon > Hiodon alosoides. Next base: position 11,709 of record JAOYSI010007191.1, on the reverse strand, counting down.
AAACTCCATCGGTCACTCGGCATGCGGTCACTCCACATGCGGTCTCGCGACCATGCGGTCCAACCGCTTGTGAAAGTGAAAGCAGTTTTATACTTTTAATAATACATTATTTGTTTGTTACACGTCTCTGTGGTGCTATCAATTTATTGACCAAAATCAATGTAAAAAATTCCCTGCATACTTAAGATTATATTCCTATTTTATAAAAGCCTGGGGGATTGGGGAACGGACCCTTCTCGGTTCTATTTTATCGATTTTCTAAAATGTATTTGGCCGATGCCTTAAACTGCATCACAGCTACTGTTTATGCATCATCCTGCGGACGGACAAGAAAGAATGTTTTCAGATTTAAAACCTGAACAGGGGTGAGCATTGTGCCACAGGACAGGACCCCTCTGTCAGATTATTGACAGACGAGCTCATGTAAAGCGTGACCCCCGTCACAACTTCCTGCCCATCGCCCGCCGGAACCCCGGAGGACGCCCGGCAGCGAAAAGAAGCCACTGCGTCTCGAGTCTCCATCTTGTGGTGGCTCCTTGTACCTGAATGTGTCAACAGAAAGCAGTGCTTTGTGCCGACTGCCACATTAACCGTATCTGACATTTTTTTTGATTGGGACATCGGTCCACCTTTTAGAAATCATCCACAGCTTAACCAATTGTAATGTCAGCACTCAATAAACGAAAGCCTCTGAATACACTGTTTTAATTCTTGGGAATTATTTTAAGATTTTCAATTTCAACTATGAATACGTTTTCAAATAAATGACTCTAGTCTCTAATTCAGTGGTGTGTGTGTGTGTGTGTGTGTGTGTGAGGGAGGGGGCACATAACACTTAGTCAATGTTACATTTCATCTTTCCTATTCCCACAAACTACATCAGCACTGCCTTACTTGACCTGGGACTGACCCCAGTAGGGGGAGCTGTCGCCTCCCTCCCAGACACATTAAACGCCCTCACATGGCATTGGCAACACAGTTATCAGGTGTCACGTTGAACCAACGTCTTCGCTACCTTGGGCATCTAAAAAAAAAAGAGGCATGCTTATCATGGCATCTTGGCAGAACTCCAGTTAGTATCTCTTAATCCTACCCGATAATCCTGCCTCAGAACCGTCTCTGTGATGCCCGGATACCCACATCGGCTGATGTGGTGGGAGCCGGTTCACCTCACCCGCTGTAAACGATACAGATAGCAAATGGATCATCAGCGGCTAATGAGATTAGCACTCCGCTCCAAATCATAAAGATCAGAAAGATGCGCTTAAAAGATGTTTAATTAATGACAGCATGTTCTCTTTTTTTCTTTTTCCGTCGGGGAGTCTTCTCTACGTGTGTGCTGTGTGCAGTGCTGGGGATAAGGCCGAACGTGACGGTAGTCGAGCGGGGGGTTGGGGGTGCGCAGACAGAAAAGGAGTCAGACCATAATGGGAAAGCGGAACAGACTGAGACACCCCAAGAGAAAGGAGAAGGACAGAGAAACAAAGCATAAAACAAACTGGGGAACAGTGCACAAAAGCCCCATAAACCAGAATAAGTTATTTTGAGAAATCCATGACTTGATCCACGATTCACGATCTGAGAAATTTTGTGTACTGAGGCTTCTGATCTCGACATTTGTTGACTTTTGTCAAAGGGGATCAACAGCTATAGCATCTGTAGTAAAAAAGATATTTTTTTTTCCTGGAATGGATTTCAAGGCAGAATTTGACACTGATCTGAAAAAGCATATCCGTATTCTAGGTAGTTGGTTACACACTTGATAATACGTTTTCATTTAAAAGACACAAAATTGATATTTGTGCTATTTTATTTTTTTCAGTTGCAACAGAAATCTGCAAAAAGCTTCATAAAATATTGATGCTGCGCGTTCATTTGAGGACATCTTAAGGACGTTAGAAATACCCTCTATGTTTCTGTATTACGAACCAGAGGGGAATCAAACATGCAGGGGCGGTAACCCAATAAAATAAAATTAGAGGCAGTCACACAGGACACTCAGGAAACAGGAAAATAAGAAATGCCTTGGCCGATAGTGTCCCCCATGGGCCACAGACAGAAGAAAACATATACACAAGGTGGGCTGGAACCAGGGCGTGCTTGCCATCTCACACTCCGATCCCCTCCCACTGCCGACGGCCCCCCTCCTCTCCACTCTTGCCTGCAAGGTAACAGGGCACTAAACCTATAACCAGACTACGCTTAGCCTGTTCACACAGAATAGAGCTTGGCTACTGGCCTTTACAGGATGACGGAAGTCTCTACACGTTTTGGAATGCCGTCGTCCCTTCGTCTTTTCTCTGCTGTCCACCGTGGCAAACAATAAAACTCAATGCGCGAAAATCGGACATATGACACTCTCTGAACTAACTGAAGGAGTAAAGGTTCTTTAAGAAACCCAATAACGAAAAAAAGAAAAGAATACTTAGCTGAAATGTGCTGCATGATACCTCTGGTTACAGCTAACCTACCTCATGTTTAACCCCTAACCCCTTTCAAGGGCTGTCTATTACGGAAGCGCGGAAAGGACACCCAGAATGCCACATTCCCTGAACCTGAAAGAAAAATATCCATCAAAATATTGTTCTCCCTATCTTGTGACACATTCTACTAATAAAATAAACAGAACTCCCCACAGCGTACGAATTTCTTACAAAGACTGCGTGGGACCAACTTCGGTGGAATTCAACTTTCTCTCTCAGACTTAAATTGCACACTCCCAAGCCTCTGAGTGGCTTGGTTGGTAAAGACGTTTGCCCAAGCACCAACTGAGCAAACCCAGCAAGAGTTTGCTGGTTCTGTGTCTGCTGACCCACGTCATTTTCTGATTGTGACCAGGAGAGCACAGTGGTGGCACACAATTAGCGGCCTTAGGTGGACTAAGTCAACAGGGCTTCTCTCAACCCCTATCATGATTATGTATATCGAAAAGCATACATGGACGCCTGACATCACAAGTCTGTGATGTCAACTCAACTCAACTGAAGATTTACGTTAACCTCAAGCCTGTAGATACTTCTCCAACCTATATACTGCCTAACTACTTGTGTTAGAAGCACTTACTTTTGTGTGAAGAAACCCTACTCCGACTGATAAGGGAAGGGACATGAAGATAGCAGGCCCTAGTATTTTATGTGCTTTAATTGAATAATACACCAGATGTTGTTTATAGCATGTTACAATATCTGCCTAAAACAACACATAGTGCTTTTCTTGACACACATGCCACACTTTCAGTCACAGAACTAATGGATATTTGTACTAAAACATTTAGACTAGAGTTCCACCCTGGTTTACCATTATGTGCCCAGTAAATAAAAATCTGTCAAAAGCAGCCTGCTGTGATTGGTGCACTCAACACTGCACCATGACATCATTCTGAAATGAAAGGCTAGTGAATGTAATATGGAAACCAGGGGACTGAATTGCACCGCAGTGTGGTCCATCAATCATCCCGGCTTGGACCAATGAGATGTTACGGTCGCATGGCGGGGGTATGGGGACGCAGGTTGTGATGCCTGATGGCCAATGCTTGAGACACTGACATCTTTCCCACCTCACCTTTCTGTCTCCCAAACTAATGGAGGCCTTAGAGACCGACATTGATCCAAATGTGTGTGACAAAGCAAACAAAACCGTCATTCTGTCCCTTACAGGGACAAAACGCAGTCGTGGATAGTAGGAATGATCAAAACGTGCTGTTGCAGTATGAGAAATGGCAGGTGCAGACATGAGACAAAGTGACTTAGAAAACCATTTAAAAGCCGACCCGCTCAAAGTCAAAACGTTTGGGCCGGGCAGGGAAATCAGTTCACCATCGCTAAGAGCCGGGAGGAAACCCGAAGCCACAGCCCTAACATGGCTACTGGGATGCCTTTCATTAACCTCGGAGGAGACGACGCTAACGCGGTGGAGTCGCTGGATTCTTGGAGTCATTTAGCTTCTGCTCCCTGCCAGGAAACCCATTAGAGGGGCTGCCTGGAGAATACTAGCCCATCCTCGCCCTGACGGAACGAGTCGCAAAACCTCTTCAGCGTCTTAATGGGTCGGCACGCGGATCCCCTTTCAGGCAGGACATTTGCATTTTCCCCGCATGATTGGTGTGTTTGGTCTAATAGGCGGAGCCCAATGTTTTGCATCGCAAACAACGGATAATCAAAAGCACAAAACACATCAATCACTCTGTCCAACTGTGTTTGCTATGGTAGATTTGTAATGAAATGACCAAGGCAATTCACAAACAACATTGTGAAATAAAATGGGGTTATTGCATACCGTATATAATCAGATTTCTGATAATGCTTTTCTTTGGTTCCTGATAGAATATTTAACTATTTTAAGAACCCCAAATACAAACACCTTAATAGTGAAAGAACCTTTCCACAATCGTCACTAATGTACGGGAAACAGCGCAAAAATATCCGCTGTATAAAATCGGCCTGCATGCAATTAAGATGGGCATCCTGGCGAATGTTTCGATTTCCTCCTAATAAAATTTATAGTAGGCAGTCTCTTTCCAATGGGTAAAATTAGATAACGCTGTGCATAAATAAAAAAAAGTTGTGAAACCTTTGAAAAGATGACACGCTGTAAAATAAAAGTGCATTAAACCCTGTCACACGCTCATCAATATTGCAAGACAAAATGGACTTGTTGTTATATATTCGAATGTTATAAGAATAGAAGGCTATCTGTCAGATGTTCAGTGACCATACTGACAAAAAAACGATGTTGCTCACGATCATTCCCATAAGTAGTGATACATACAGAGACAGATAAACCATGACGTGATATCTAAAACATTCACAGGTGATTTGCGGTTTCTGGTGCAGCTGTGCACTAGGACACATTCTGTTAGATTAACTACAACCCTCTAATATTCTCACTAGGAAATGATTTACTGTGTAATCTGCATAATAGGGATTAACAAGGGGACCTTTTGGTATTAACAAGGGGATCTTTCTCTGCCAAACATGTAAATATTGAAGAACATCAGTGTTATGAAAACAGAAAGTCAGTCACTCTAGATAATTGTAACGAAGAGGAAGCTTAAAAAACCACAGCCAGGTTTTGGGTTTTTATTCATTCAGCCAAAACGGCTACACATTATTTTTATAACACGAGATTCTTTTAATATGCTCATTTTTTAACATATTGTTGTATTACAGTGTTTATCTCATATTCATTGTCATATTAGGGTGTCAATATCCCATGGCTTTAAATAATGTAAATCACTGTTTTCCCGTCATACTCCAGTAGGTGCTGTGCAGGTCCATTGTATTCCGGTATCACTCGTTTCTGTCACATAAATGGAGGCAAGTACACCCCCAAAAAGCAACATGGATATGACGATATTTTATATTAGCCCTTTGCAAAGAAAAGTGTCCAAAATACAGCTTTTCATTTGTCTTATTTTAAAGGGGGAAAATGCAATTGGAGAATACACATTGTGTAGATATTACACATCTACTACTGTAGTTATCCCCCATGTGCCATTTAAGGAAGACCAGAAGCATTTTAAAAGAAGCAACATCACTGCCTGTTGGTTCTACTAAGGTTGCATAACAGGCCCCATTGCCACTCAAAAAGGAATTGTTTATCAGTTTAGCTTTCTGGACACTGCCAGGAATGTGACAGGACCTCCCTCAGACTGCGCCTCCTCATGCCCAGGGCTGCTAAACAGATCGGCCCTTAACTCATTTACTACATCTCTTTCTGCTGTAGCACCCATCGAACGCCGTCTCCACTCCGCTGCGCTAATGGGGTGATGGCTAAAAATCCCCGCTTTCAATTAAAAATCCTCTGTCCGGGGCCCACGTTGCCGTTGTGTGTTGAAATTACAGTTCAAGCATGCAGGTTTGCGTTACGGGCATCCGGCAGGTCTACAACAGTGCCGGTGTCCAGTCACCCAGTGCAACGTGTTAGTCAAACTGCCAGACAACAATTTTTTACGACATGTCAAAAACAAACGAGAACGGGACACTGCTCGCCGTGCACCAATAATCTAAGGCTCATCTGTCACTGTGTGGAGTTGAGTAGCGGACACACCCCTGCTTCCACTGCAAATCCTGCCATGGGACTCGGTGTGTTTATGACTGTTTGTTTAAAGCTTTGGAACGCTCGGCTATGGGCACCGCTTGCCAATGGGATGGGCACTGCAGTGCACGTTCCCTGGCATGGAACGTCACTCATCCCCTCATCACGACTGATCTACAGTCCCCGCAAGTGATCACAGTGGGCATCGTTCAACTATCAGTCAGTGATTTCGCTATATTTACCTGTAATATATTTAACAGCATCGGACATTCGCCTGTCCTACAGGTCATAGCATCGGATATTCACCTGCACTACTATTATAATGTTTCCACAAAGCAAGACGCTTCTGCATGTATTATATTGTACCAAAGATGTTCATTTCCACAATAAACAATCGAAAGAGCCACAGGAAATATAATCAATTATTTTTTCTTCTTTTATGCACAGAAAAGTAGCTTAACTGAATAGCCTCTACTCCCCCGGCTATAAGGCTCAGACGCAGACGGAAAACAAAAAAACCCTGCAAGATGCATGCAAAAATGGCCCACTGATCTGTGGCCCAGCAGAAAGTCGGAGCTACAACTCCATATTGACTCAGTGGTTAAATCTGTGCGGTCCATTGCCCAAAAAATCTGTTTAGTGTCATCGGAAGTGTAAAATAAAATATAATTCCAAATTAAACAAATAAGGAAACTATCCAAAAACCACTGTTGCATGGTATAATGGTTGATAATTACAGTACAGTGAATTGCATTTTCTGCATCGTACCATAGTTTTGAAACAGAACGTAATCAGATCTTCACCCAAAATCTAATATTAGATAAAAGGGACACAAATGAACAAATAACACAAAAGTATGACACTTATTTCATTCATTTATTAAAGTTATGCAGCACCCAGTGCCCCTCTGTGAAAATGTAATTTCCTCTTTAGACCCAATAACTGGTTATGCCACCTTTAGCAGAAATAATTACAATAGAATGCTTAGAGTAGTTATTGATTAGTCTCTCACAGCACCGCAGAGAAACTTTGACCCATTCGTCCGCGCAGAACTGCTTCGACAGATTTGTGGGTTTCCTGGCAACTATTCGTTTCCGGTCCTGCCACAGCATCTCAATGGGGTTTAGATTCGACATTTTGACATTCCAAAAAAAAAAAAAGCATTGGTTTTTACCAACACCCAAATGTTTGAGAGACAAACGGAGACAGTAAGACCACCGTTCACTGTTGTGCAAACGCACCGCCCCACAGCCAAACGGGAGAGGATGATGTGGCACAGGAGAAACAAAGGGGTCCGGAGAGGACGAGGCACTGGAGATCGCTCACCGCAGTGCCAGGGCGAGTCTTGTGCCACAGGTGTACGGTGCACCAGACGGGACTCGCACCACCTTACCTCCACCTTCAGCCTGCTTGTTCACGTTGCTGACTGAGAATGTTCTCGTAAACAGCTGAAAGTCTGGTGCAGGAGTCCGTGGGGTGTTCCTGGATGGGCGTCTCCAGGCAAGTCTGCCGGCGTGACTACTCCAGCAAGGGTCCGTCCGAGACTCTCCATATGTATGGTGCATGTGCCACCTGGTGACACTTCTGTTGAACAAATAACAAAAAACTCATCATTGATACCTACACACTCCGGATTAGGGTTGCGCACCTTAATTTATGTGGGGTGGGGTGGCGAATGTGCCAGTAGGAGACCTATTTGACATGGCAAAGTCCTTCTGTGGCAGGATGCAAAGGTTTTTCATAACGTTCCCCCTGATTGGTGAAGATAATGCTCGGAAGGCAGATGTATTTTACATTTCAGGAGGTGACAAAACACCTCTCCTAATTCCTTTTTCCTTTAAAACACACCTTTGACAAATTATCCCCTCTGTAAATGTGAAAACCCCTTTAGAGGATAAACAAATGATCAGGTAACACTGGTTTACCCTTCCCGTGTGGACTTAACAGCTGTCACGCAATAGACACTTGTGCATCATATCGCATACTGCAAACGTATCAGACAAGGCGTTTCTCACCGGTAAGACCCGTTTCCACAGATATCTGTCGACATATGGACAATCCAACTCTGTCTAACGTAAAAAAAAAACTTTTGGTCGATACTATCGAAATTCAGTCGACAATTGCTGTCTTCTTAAAGTCGGTAATACAATACCTGATTTTTATTGCCGGTTGATGGAAACCTACTGCTTGTAAGACCAGTATACATTATAACGGTCTCCAGTAGAGATTTAGTAAGTTTTGATAATAGGTATTGATTGTTAAAGTGCTAGAATTGTCCGCATAAAACTCAACAATTCCGCCATATACGATACTGAAGTGTCTCGGGGAACACCTTTATACACAACTGTTGAATTGCCACAAAATCGACTTCCGATTGTAAAGACCATATTTTACCTTCTATTTTCTCTGATACAAAATACGATGTTTTATTAGCAAATTCTAGATAGTAAGACTTCTGTGGAATTACATTCAAATGTATTCACGTGGCCAATTGTTTATTCGTAACGGTACACGTCGCGTGAAGTTGTCTGTCCCGACTCCAACGGACGTAACGAGATCATAGCGTCATTGACGATAAACCCTTAAGATAAAGGGAGAGAGCGAGGCCATCCATCGGTGGTGATTCCCGCTTCTAACGAGGTAGTCCCCTCGCTCCTGGGTGATCTGCTGCTGTCCTTGGTGATGTACAGCCCAATCCAATTAGGTTTCACCTCCAGGGCTGTGATGCAGCTCGCGAAGCCTCCATTCAGTCGAAACAGTTTGTCGTTCTGCCGTTAACTCCATGGTGCGCTTATCCCCTCACTCAGCTGTTTTTTATACGGTCGATATCCGCAGACATCTCTCTTTTTTAACCGTGTCAACAAACGAAGGAAAAGTATACTCTGCCCAAGTGTCTTTTCCATTGTAGGACCTACAGCCCCGCGTAGTTAATCGTTTTAAGGCGTCAGTCTGTGCTTTTGGCGTTTTTTCGATCAAAATGTGGGATTTATCTCTCGTTAGCGGAGCTTCCACAGAAAGCTTGGAGTCTTAGCCGCCCGCCGAAGGTAATCACGAAGGTTTATTTTTTCCACATTTTAAAAAGGCGTTTATGAAAACGGCTGTTTGTCACGGCAAGGTAAGATAGCTGAGCTTTTGTGGTAATTCCGACAACACAACATATTGCACCGGCTGTGCAGTTATCGCCCACGCGCATTACTTTGAAGGGATGAGGAACTAAACGCGTGTCACTAAGCTTCTGCAAAGCGATAATTGCTGTTTGATATTAGACTTTTAAGTGCACAGATGTACATAATTTCCATTCAATACGTGATGTATGAAACAATGTCAGATGTTCAGGAAAACATATTCAGAGGTTGTATTAAACTTAAAGGAAACAAAAACGTTGAAATGGATGACGATAAACTGGAGATATGCAATTGCAGGTGTTAAGTTATTTAATTGAATGTGTTCGTTTTGAATGTGCCACCGTTTAAAAGATTAAAAGATTTTTATAGATTCCACGCCTCATTCCTCTTCAGTCGTTAGGCTACAGTAACAAAGGCGTAAAAGTGAATGATGACTGATATTTTATATTTTTAAAGTTATTTTATGTCAATTTAATGTAATAAATTAAGCCATTTATGAAAGGCGACAAATACGACTAGAAAACTGTTGCATCTTAGGCAACACGGAAGATTTCCGCGAGCAAGAATTACGGGTATCGTATTCGTTTTATGGACGTATACATAATGCGGGTTACTGATTAAAATTTTCTTAAAGATAACATTCGAGAAAACAAGAAGTTGCGCTTTAAAATGTATGTTAGATTATTTCTGTTGCTTTGATTAAGTGGCGTGTTTCTCCACGAGGACTGCTGTGGTAGAAGCGTTTTTTTCGCTTTATACATTAAATGAGAAATGTTTTTTAGTGGAATATAAGTCGTTTTTCAAGCAAGAGTTGCTTTATCCACTCTGGCTGGCTTACATAATGATACGGTAACCGTAACCTTGAGAAGATAAAACGCAATGCTAATGACTTGTATTGAATGTGGCAGGGAGTTAATGCTTGTAGAAATTACAGGTGAATGCGCGTTTGCCGGAGAAGCAGTTTGCATTAAATGGGATGTTTTCCCTTTTTTCGCTCACATATATAATCAGTCGCATAATCTACTTTCCGGTCGCCAGTCCAAAATGACCCAGCCATTTCGAAGTCATGGAAAGTAAATATAAACCGGCTAAACAGTTTTACTGACCTTACATTGTAGCCAACTCACCGACAGATATACAGTCTTTCTAGAGCCTCTTCGTTTGGGGAAAGTAGCGACGAAAACAATGCGCAATTAAAAGTTTAATGCACAAATACATATGTGTGATCTGCAATGGATTATGCTATTGGTAACATACTGGGAAACTTTACCGCTAACGGACGTAACAGTCCAGGTACACAATACAGTGCTGTGCACTGATGAAGGACGCGTTTATATAACGGTAACATGTTTCTTTCGTATTTAATATATATATCTTACAAATATTACATATATCTTTATGTGTCTGTCTACTATTTATTTCCGATTTCCTCTGAAGAACGATGTTACTGGTGATGCTAAAAAGCGAATGTCTTTCATTTAGCAACAATTTAATAGAACTGCGTCAACTTTATCTTTGTTTTGTCCTTGTCCTTGGGCATGTCGTGACTTTTTGTGTTTGTATACCAGCTTTCTAGAAGTATACAACGCTGTTCTTTTCTTTTGTCAGTTTCAGCCATGGAGGGGCTTGTCTAAAGAGGATCCGACCTGATAAGTCATCTTTGCACAGCCATTTTTAATCAATTTCATTTGATCACTCTTCTTCTCGGCCATCCTCTAACTCCCGTCCGTCATGGCAGACAAAGGGGTGCCAAAAAGCAATGCACGGCCCACGGGCTCCCTCCCGCCAGAACCCATCGAGATCATCCGGACCAAGGCCCGGTCCAAACGGGTCCGGATCAACGTGGGAGGGCTGATACATGAAGTCCTGTGGAGGACTCTGGACAGGTTGCCCCGGACCCGGCTTGGGAAGCTAAGGGACTGCAACACCCACGACACCCTAATGGAGATCTGCGACGATTACAGCTTGGGCGAAAACGAGTACTTCTTCGACCGGCACCCGGGTGCGTTCTCCTCCATCCTAAACTTTTACAGGACGGGCAAGCTACACATGATGGAGGAGATGTGTGCCCTGTCCTTTGGCCAGGAGCTGGACTACTGGGGCATCGATGAGATCTACCTGGAGTCCTGCTGCCAGGCCCGCTACCACCAGAAGAAGGAGCAGATGAACGAGGAGCTGCGGCGGGAGGCGGAGAGTCTGAGGGAGAAGGACGGGGAGGACTTTGACACTGGCTGCTGCTCGGACAAGAGGAAGAAGCTCTGGGATCTGCTGGAGAAGCCCAGCTCCTCTGTGGCTGCCAAGGTATGGTGGGGGGTGGGCGTGTGTGTGTGTGTGTGTGTGTGTGTCTTTTTGTCTGCATGTGTCTGTGTAAGTGTGTGTGTGTGTGTGTGTGTGTGTGTCTGTGTGTGTGTGAGTGAGTGTGTGTGTGTGTGTGTGTGTGTGTGTCTTTTTGTCTGCATGTGTCTGTGTAAGTGTGTGTGTGTGTGTGTCTGTGTGTGTGTGAGTGAGTGTGTGTGTGTGTGTGTGTGTGTGTGTCTTTTTGTCTGCA
>JAOYSI010007190.1:0-12294 GCA_025775065.1 Hiodon alosoides | reverse complement strand
ATAGAATTTATAATAGACTCGTGGGGATGGGCAGGACTAAAACCTCTTTCACATCAAACATACTGGCATAATGCTGGTTTAGGGGCCCTTATTGACAGTAGCAATAACTTGCATTAAAATACTAGCAAATCACTGGGATTGCCACAAAATGTGCATAATCTGGATGTGACGCTTCAGCGCGTGACACTGCTAAAACCAAGGCTGGAAATATCAACTAGAAACAATTTGACGCAATAAGTGCTTAACCCAAACATAAGTGCATGCCCGCGCTGCTTCCAAGATCGGTTTTCTTCTCCCCACACATGCACACAAGCACACATGCACACAAGCACACATGCACACATGCACACATGCACACATGCACACAAGCACACAAGCACACATGCACACAAGCACACATGCACACATGCACACAAGCACACAAGCACACATGAACACATGCACACAAGCACACATGCATGGAATCACACCTACACGCACTTTGCTTGAGTTCCTGGGCAGCGGGAAGACATTGACGTGACCCAGATAATTGGCTCAAAATCTTAACTCTGCAATTTGATCAATTTACAGTTTCCGCTTTGTCCCCCTCAGCGATTCTTCCAATCACCGACGCCAATTGAGTCGGACATGCCTCCGCGGTCCCGGCTTTCTCCCCGTTCCCCCCCAAATCACCGCTAAGCCTGTCTGATGCTAGCTGCCGGGAAGCAAAACCTCTCGTTTCTCATGGTTTGTTTCACTGGAGAGACAGGAGGAAAAGGGTGACAGTTTGTCTTGCACCATATGCAGCATGGCACCAAAACCAAACTGATATGTGAGGAGTCTGGCTATGGCTAGAGGCTTCTTTCTTTTTTTTTAAGTTTTTTTTTCTCTTCTGTTTTTTCTTTGGTGTTTTCGTTTTATGTGAAAAATGGTATGGGATTTTTTTTTTTTTTAAAGGTGTCGCAGTATATGATTTACCACGTGTCTAGAGTCGTATCTCCTTTGATATTTAACTTTTTTTAGTTTTTAGATTGCTACAAATATTCATCATTGCAGGAAAAAGACCCCAGCATTCCATCTGTTTTTTTTATTCTGTGGAGAAGAGGCTCCTCCATAACTCTTCCACATGCCAAGGAGAAGACAACCCTACCTACCTCTGTGTTCCTCTCTTCACAGCACGCTTCCGTACTCATCCTTGGTCTCCCAGAAGTTGCACCCTAGCTCATCAGGCTGCCATATTTTTCCCCAAAAACCCAGGGGGCTTTGCTCTCGGTAAACCTGAGCCCTTTCCTGAGGTTAATGGAGTTGATGAAAGCACTTGGAGCTAACAGTGTAAACACACTAAATCTTGTCCAGTGTACGTCACCATTATTTCTTAGGTGCATTTAATCTTTTCTATATTGTAAATCATATGGTTCTTCAAAAAAAAAAAATAATAAAAAAAACCTTTTGGGGAGTAACCAGAGCTACACTTGGTTAGCTCACCTACCAAGACGGGCTCTACTCAGATGCTCTCTGAACTGTATTGTGTGTATTATCATATTCAGGTTAATAAGATGCTTGGGAAACATTTTAGCCTCAAAATCATTTTAAAGGAATGGAGACAGACATTCTATTTAGTTTGTTACAATCTAAGCAACTTTTTTGTCATTTAAAAATATCTCCAAACCACAAAGGTTGGATTCTTTAGAATGGGTGCTACAGGTGTTATATGTATATTAGCAGTGGTCATTATGGTGAAATTGAAAATTGACATAATTAACAATCTCTTATTAGCTAATTTGACTTGATTTGTATTATTTTGAATGTTTGGATTCTGGCTTGAAAATTGGGCTTGGATGTGCTGCAGACCTATAATGGAAACATCAGTGTGCTTACAACTGAAATGTAGTTCAAGATGGAGATGAGAAAAATATAGCCAACCTATTTTATTGTATGGCCACTGTTTTCTTTTGACTGAGCGACTAGCAGACTTTCAGACTTCCATTTAAACAATAAAGAGCTTCATGAATCACTAAAACCTAATAAAGAAGCCTTGATCAAACAAAGATAGTGCAGCCGTTTTGTTTTCTGTGTCGTCTTCTTGGCAACTCCTTAGCAGACATATGATAGAGCAGCTTTTTTAGAGACATCCTATTCCGTCTATTCCTGGCCTAACTATGACCCTCACCATCCACTTGGGTCTGTCCCTCATTCTATAAAATCACATGCACTGCTAAAAGAAATGTGCCCTAAAATGTCTTAAAATGCCACTTGGGTTTCGGTCAACATATCCACAACGTCCTAAATAAGCGTGCTACAAAAGCAGAGGTCATGCTAGTTTATTCGCTCCCTATAAAAGACTGATGCACGAGATTTCAAAAGTTTCAAATTCCACTTAAATTAAGGAAAAGAGCCTTACCTGCACTCATACAGCGTGCTTACCCTGCCGGCCCTGTCAATCACGGTGAAAAGTGGGGCACATCAGTGAGGACACGCTCTCTGCATTCGGCATGTATGTAGACCACTTCCTGGCTGGAGGGCTGGCAGGGATTGGAGTGGTGGGCAGCTGTGGGAGAGGACAGGTGAGTGACAGGTGCCTGGGGCCATAGGTGATGAGGTCTGGGTACTGGCACATCACTGAGGTGAGGAGCTCCATCAGGGCTGAAGGGTTGCCAGGGTGAGGAGATGTAGAGTGTTTGATGGCTCCAGTAAGCAGGTGTGACACAGGTGAGGGTGGGGCGGATCCTCCCCTGCACCCTTTTTTAGTCCAGACACAATGCCTCACCCTGGCCACCACACACATACATGTGCTCTCTCTCTCTCGCTGGGTTTTTTTGAGAACCATGATTAAAACTGTTGTGATTTTAACATTTGTTTTATGATGATTATTGTTTACAGTAAAAGGGCAGTACATTATTATTAACATGGAGTTATTTATTGTCGAAAAATACGTGTATAGAAATTTATACACATAGAAAAAAAACTGACATTTTTTTTAATTCAGTCATTTTTAATTGTTTTCAGATGTCTTCAATCCAAGTTTACCCCTTTCCCCCTTTCTTACCCTTAATTTCTACGGGTCTGGTTACCCCTCGGTAACCCCTCTTCATCTCTCCAACAGTCCAACATCCACCTCAGCACTAGCCTTTGATCTCTATGCAGCCTCATTTCTCTTTGACCTTTTAGCTCATATTAGATCTATAACTTCTGGACGAATGATTGACTATTCTATTGACCATTTGGCTAACCCCCTGATAGGCAGCTTGACACAGCACGGTAGGTCTCCTCGTAGTCTCCCCATGTGTCTCCTTCAGATTTATCCTCTCAAGTCTTGTGCTTTAACACATTTTTAACTCCAGCTGTGCCGGACACGTCAGACCCAGATCAGCTAGTTTCCCCAAATTTCCATTGGCCACGTCAGGACCTATTTTTTTGAGACACTGTTTTTGACTGGTTTGCTGTTCACCAACTGAGGGGCAACAGCACATTACAGAGAAGTCTCCACTTCTGTCAAGCTGGCTATTTTCAGTGGCCGAAAACAGAAATGTCCTTCACATAGGTGATCATTTTATCGATCATCTAGCAATTAATGACTGGCATCAGTGTTCCCAAGGTACCCTTAAACTGAGAACAGTGGACTGCACCAAAAACAAAAAGAGCTTAGTTCTGTATATAAAAAAAAAAAAAAGTCATATGGACAAAATAAGGCTTAATGACCGGAGATTGAGCTTGTAAATAAAAAAAGAAAATAATGGACTCACCAGGAAATGTAGGTCAATCAATGGTAGAGGGAGTGCTTTAAAACCAAAAAAAAAAAAAAAAAACTCCCAGCAGTTTTCAAGGACCCTCCGGAAGTAGCCTGTACTGAGGCTAATAGACCCATGAAAAAAGCTGCATTGTTCATCCATTCTTTTAATTTGCAACAATAGCGAAACTGCTAGCCAGGCCTCCACATCCTGACCCTTCTCTCATACAGCCCGAGACCAAAGTAGAGATTACAAAATGACTATATATATATATAAATAATGACTGACAATAAAGTAGATTTTTTGACAACAAAGTCAGATTGGTCCTAAAAATCAAAACCATCAATTGATGAAAAAGCACAGGCATTTCTTGTTTTATGGAATGCTACTTTGAATGAACCTCATCTTGTTAATGAATAAATGCAGAAAGTTGATTCCTTAAACAACATTTCATAGAAAGCTTAAATTTTACGTACTGTGACATCTTTTATTGATAAGAAGGAGGTACATTGAAAGAGGCTTCACTGATAACAATGGACCCATCTGCTTAATGTTGCATCAAAAAGTCATGCTGCATCAGTCACTTCACTCAATGACAAGAATTACCGCTGAGTTCTGCTACATGTCAGTGTCACTCAGTCGACACGGAAACACGTTATTCCTCTTCCGATTAAATAAATCATTGTTATTGAGAGCAAAGCCCCATGGTCCCAGAATGGCAAGCTTTATAGCATTATGTGCGCTGTGGCTATCAGCTTGACTGAATGACACCTCTCAAAACTTTGGAGCTATCTAAGAATATGCTAAAGAATGAAGAATATACTTCCTCCCTAACTAAATGGCTTATAAACCTAACTGGGTTTTCAATATGTAGTCTTAAAGTAATCTTTTGCATTCCAGATACGTTGTAAAGTAATTTAAATAAATGTTTCTGCAGAGATCAAGTACGTATGCTAACCGATGGTTTTGCAACCCAGACCTTTGACTGGGACATGTAACAGCATTACAAGCCCTGACTGGGCAATGATTTACACATTATAATACAAAATCTAAGAAGGGGAAGAGTTTGATTCCCTGGAAAATCAGTGATGTTTCATCATTAATGGTTATAAGTGTTTTATTTGCAAATAAACTATTTAGCAAATTTTAAAAAATGCTTGTTTCCTTTTTTGTTAAAGGATTTGGGGTTTATGGGAATTATAATACCGATCTGTCCTAGACCTGGCTGGGTTTAGTACATAACGTGCATGCTATGCTCTGCCGGTTCCTAGCTAAACTTTGGTGGGACGAAGCAAGACATTTTGGAAGTTTCATTGCAACAATCTAACAGGTCTCTTTTCTTTTTCAGTGCTAACAAGCAATGGGTCAAAGGGGTTAAAGTTTGGTGTCCTCAGTCCTTGCATGACTCACGTTCCGCAGAAATATCCATGCTGGCTCCAGCCCCTGGGAGTGTGAGGGATGTGCTTCTGATGGCAGCACTGAACTGCCTGCCCGTCAGCTCAGAGTCTAACCTCTTGACCTGTGCCAGCCTGGCTTTGTGTCTCAGTGACACTGGTCCCTGTCTGTCACAGTCCTTCCATGCCCCCTGCACTGTCACCCCAGCCCTGGTCACTTTCCGCCAAAGGCTGCTCTGACCAGAAGACAAGAACTGGTGTCTGCCTCAGCCTCTCTGCCCCTAAAGATTGGTGCCAAATGCACATGACTAACAAAAGAGACTAGGAGGAGAAATGGAATGCACAAATACGGACTTGTAAAGCGCACGTGTTAAGTCCTGTGATGTTAGAAACATTGCTGTGCACAGCAAGGTTTCACAAAGGCAGTCGGGTAGCTAGGCGTCTGAGGCTTGAGAATAGTATGTGGAATTTCTAGTTTCCCCGTGAAGCAGGCATCCCAGCTCACGCCAACCTCTGCCTTCCTCTCCTCCCCTCTGACCCTGCCATGATTCTGGAAACTTCACCTGCCACCGCACTGCAAAACAGTCGCTAACTGTCACTGGGGCCATCAACCTCACCCAGCCAGCATTTGGCCTGACACTGGCCTCCAAGACAGGGAGGTATGAGCAAGAGGTTAGGGGTGGGAGCTACAGTCTAGCTAGCATAAAGTAAATTACTTCAGCTGGCCGCGCTGGGAGGAAGCCATTGATTTATATGTAGCCTGGCAGGAAGGAAATGGGAAATTAGCACCAACCAAGACACTGGAAGCTATCAAGTATTTCCTGGTTACAAAGGTTTGTGGAGACCACCCCACATTGAAGTACATATGTACAGTCCATGCACTTAAAGAGTCCCCCTTTGAAACCCCTAAACCATGCATGAAGATTACTTGCTTTGTTTCTTTCCTGCTCACATTCTAAAAAGTAGAGGAATCAACCAAAAGGGGAATGTTTTGTGGGCTACAGTACTGCAGTACACTATTGACAAGATGGGGATATCTATTAGTGTTAGTAAACTGCAAAGAAAGCTGAAGTAAATAAAGGTGTCAAAATGTGTTGCTGCAGCACTGACAGCATCGCATATGATAATACACTTAAGCATGCAACCGTAAGGCTGACATCTCCTGACATTCGCCTTAGTCATCAGTGCCCTGTGTCTCTGCTCGTACACAATGACAGGATATTTCTATTCTGCTCAATCTGCTGATGGCAAATGTTCATAAAAATTACCGTTCAAAATTTACCCAGGAGGTCTATTATAAAGTGTTCGTGTCAACAGTGAGGGCTGCCAATGATTGAACAAATAAATACCCCTTGTCGCCTATGTATAAACTAAAACTTCCAATGAGAAATTTTGTATAGATGAATATTTTCCCCATTTACACCTGATCATCTATAATCAAGTAACAATCCCTAATTTCTACTGACCCAATGTGACGTTGTGAGTTTCTCTCGCAAATGAGAAATCACCAAACCCATAAAATGGAAGAGGAGTAGCTTGTTCATGAAAAGGATATTTTGTTCAAAAATGATGCTTAAAAAGGCAGTCCACGTGGTAGCACATCCAGTGAGCTTTTAGTGTTTCAACCCACTCAGATTTTACAGTGACTGGGAGGCGATTTATTTGCTGCGAGGAATCCTGCGAAGGGGGTAGAGATCCCTACTGTAACCTTTTACCTTCACCAGATGTTCCCTCCGAAAAACACGATAATGTTCATCCCTAAATTCCCCTTCCAAACATATCAAGTGGCTGTGATGTGTTTGTGGCAAGACTGAGAGAAATTACAGCAAGGGTGGCGAGCCTGCATTTTAAACAGACCCAGAGGCCCCATGCTCAGATGGCTGTAACTGCTGGTCACGCCCACAAGAAAACTTAGACAGGCTGGCAAGTCTGTCGGCACACTGTGACCACCATAAATCACCTGACGTTAAAGATCCTTGGAAATCACTGCAACTGTCTCCGAATGGCCGAGGCATTTGTGTAACCAGAGTTCAATAAGAAAAACAATGTTAAAAAACGAATTCACGTTCATGCTAAATACTTCAGATATCCAAGCTCCACTCACCTATTTATTTAACCGATTTATATCAATAGCATCAACAGGCTGATCTGAGTTACTCATTTGAGAGTGGCCCTCTGCCAAAACGTGACATCAGTTTTCCCCCATTACCCTGTACGTTTTAGTCATTTTTAGACATTAACATCCCTCTCCCTTTAGCCCTGGGCTCAGACCCAAGAATAGCTGTGAAAATATGCTGCCTGAGAGGCAACGAGAGGGCATCAAAACCTGGACAGGTCTGAAATGAATCAGCCATTATAGCCAAAAGAACGTTTTAATAAGAATCCCTGAACGATCTCTAAAACGAAACAAGACTAGTCTGTGGATAACATGGTTAACAGTCGTGCCAAAAGGAACAGTTATTTTTAAAAACTTTTCTTGCACTTCCTTATTTGACTTTTTAGTGATGTATGCTATTCAATTGTGTGGATGATGATTGGATTCCTGTAAACATGAGAAGGGAGTTACCCTTCAGGAACTGACAATATTAATAATAATTAATAATCATCGATTAATCATGCCATTCTGTCACCCTAGTTAGTAAATAACTGTAAAATTGGATATATGGCTATGTTTCTCTGAGGAAAATTCCTCAGGGAAGTTATGATTAAATCACACACTGTAAGCAGGAGTGCGTTGGTCTTACCCACACCTTTAAGTAATTGACTCACAAGACCTTGCCTTGTAAGGCAGCAGTTGTTGTCCACACTCCCACTATTTATTGTTTAAAAGTTTAGTGTATGTTTGGCTACAATCCTGTGCAAAAAGTGGGCCAGAAAGCTAATTTATTGTATAACTTAAAAGCATAAGAACTTGCACAACTCATAAGCAAAAAAAAACTGCTTATCAACACCAACATACCAGTAAGGACATTTTACGTTACTATTGCATACAGGTTCGAACCAAAAGGACAAGCTATGATCGGCTTATAGCGATATTTCATTTTAAAAATGAAGATATTGGCTGTTCTCTCATTCACCTCTGTTGTAGATGTCGGTATTGTCTTGCACAGAAAATGCTATTTCGAACATCCCAAAAGGATATGCAGTTGCAATTTTCCTGCTTCATTCACACGATATTCCATTGTGCCAGTCTTACAACAATGTATTTTAAATTACATCCATAAATAGAATATGCTTGCAGTTTTAAACCAAGGTTAGCCACAAGAGCCCAGTACTTGTATCCTTCAGTGGTGAGTTTGTCATTCCATGTTTTTATTGTTGTAAGCAATAAAGGTTAAATTCAAGATTTACCTTGGTTTTGCTTCAGTGTCTGCGCATCATCAGGGCAATCTAACAGAAATTGATTTTCTTCTTTAGTAAGTTAAGGAATAAAGAAACAATTCAGCTGAATAGATTCATTGGAAAGTGGCATCTTCTCCAAGCCTCCAAGCCATTATCACCCCCTTCAAAACCTCAAATAAATCCAAATTGAAAATAGCTGGAAGGACAAATTACTGAATGCTGTTTTCATGCTTTTGCATTGAGTGTTTTTGTACATGGCACGACTAGGTATATAAAATAATAGAAGTAATAATAGGTATAGAAATAATTGAACTGAAAAGCTTGCCCCATGTGTAGATATCAACAATTATCATGGCTTCTCTTTGTCTGTGCAGTGAGGTCTTTGAAATGCTGTTCTTCTACTATACAGATATGTGTACTATACAATATGTGTACCATTCCTTACAGCAAATAACGTGGATCCCATCTATTTTAAACTACTCCCGTGGTCTTTTAAAGTTGATGTCACATGACCTGTTTATGATCCCTTTAATCTTCACTTTACCTAGAGATTTTTTCTAATAGAAAACCCTTTTGATGAAATCATGGAAAAACTACAAGTGGATAATGTCTTTGCATATTTAATTGACTCTGAGAGTGAACTAAACAACACTGACATTTTATGGCTGCATTAAGGAGAAATTCCGGGGAGGAGCACTTAAGAATTTTGGTAATGTACAGACACATTGTCACTCTGGGTCCTATAAGGCATCCGCATCCCTGCCATGTCACGTGTGCTGATGTCACATGAATTAGGCTGATAAAAAAACGGCCTTTTGTTCAGAACGCGGAGGCTGTCTACCGGTTGTCCAGAGGGAGACTCCGGAGTCGCACTCTCAGCTGTTTACGGCAAATTTAAGTTGCTCTCAGTATAACGGCGCTCTCCCTGGAGACGCTCTCGCTGTTTATGTTTTTCGTAGGCATTTTCACATATTAATTGATTTTTAATGTTTCTGTCCTTCCTCTGAATTGTTCAAAATAAACAAAAACAGCAGAACTGAGAGCTTTTTGTCACTTTTACTCTTCTCTGGTCCATAATAGAAAGGTAAATCTGGGTGAATGAAACATGAAAAATGGCCTTTCATCTCCCTCTAGCTACTGGCGCTACAGTTTTTGGGATTGCCTTCAATGTACTTTGGTGGGACAAACGGTTAGCCCTGCTGAGATACCAAAGAACTCTGCTGAAGCAGATGGCTTCAAACCGGTTGCACTTCTTCCAGACCGATAAAAAATTATTACAGCAATTTAATTTTAAAAAAGAGTTAGGAGGCAAAATTCTTTTAATTCGTTTTTTAATGATATAACCCTATAATATATACATGTGCTATGCTTGCTTTAAAAATAAAGCTTTTCTGTTTTACTTAAATGTTTCACAAAAGTCTTAGACAATTTCAAAAGGTCAGCCCAACTGTCAGTTTTATTTATGTTTTTGTTAAACAGCTTGGCTTAAGCAAACTAGCCTTACAAATTAAGACCTAGTCCAGCTATAAAATGGCTTCATGCTACTAGCTTCAGGAAATAGCATTGTGTGTGGGGTTATAGTTAGAATTTGGGAGCTTGAGTTACAGACCCCCGCATCTGCCATCCGGCCATCAGACGGTCAGATCCATCATTTGCCAACGTCAAGCCTCTAGTTTGTAAAAACACCCAAAGGAAACGGAGTCTCAGACAAGCATAAAATTAGGCTGATGACTAAGTTCCCCCTCGGCTCCGCGGAGGATTAAAACCCACCATTTGTTTTCATTACTTTCATTTTTCAAGTGACAGTGAGGTAGCTCGCCATTCACTCTAAGGCCCTACGTCTCAGCGCTACGTTTTCAAACAGTAAGGGTGCATTTGAATGGAAG
Organism: Hiodon alosoides; assembly: GCA_025775065.1. NCBI lineage: Eukaryota > Metazoa > Chordata > Actinopteri > Hiodontiformes > Hiodontidae > Hiodon > Hiodon alosoides. The sequence continues at coordinate 1,965 of JAOYSI010007190.1, read as the reverse complement.
AAACCAGCACCCGGATATTGCAGATCAATTTGTCATGGACGGATAGATGGGCAGAAGATGGCTGTGCACATTGATCGATTGTAATTCTCAAGACCTCATGTGGGGTTTATATTTTGTGAGACATCTTAACCATTGACTATAAGGGAGGAAAGTGGCTGATCCTGCAGAAAAAGAGAAAATAAAGGAAGACTCCTGAGGGAGGCAGAGGCGTGTGTGATTATGACCCCCTAAACAACATGATTCAACATAGGCTGGAACTAAATAAAAACTTTGGCAGCCCACTAATCACACATGTCATAATTTTTATTTTCAGTGCTCCTCTTTTTGTAATATCTTCTTCTACTCATAAAAAAACCAAAATATATATTAAAGAAGAATATGTAAAGCGGGATTAGCAGGTTGCCAAAGTTTGATTTGGTCCCAGCCTTTGAAACAAACTGACTGCAGGACGTCCCAAAAGTTCAACTAGAAATTTAGCATTCTGGGAAACACTCTGCGGTCATATTGTTCAGTTTCTAATGAAGTTTTTCTGGACTAGATTTCTGTGTTCAAGTGTTTTCCCATGATCGAACTGCTGGAGCCTTGGCTACAGGAATGGGGGGGGGGGGCATTAAAGGCACCCAGAACCCAAGGTTGTCAAATAAAGGGAAGTAAAGCCCCATTTCCTCCGGCTGAAGGCACCCTAGGGAGGTGTGAGCAAGAGGAAGTCTTAGAGCTGGTGAAAGGTTACTGACTGTGTGCTTAGCATTGGACAGAGTTACAGCTGCCCGGGCTGTATGCCTGCTGCTTATTTCCACAGCCAGTTAAAACAAATCGCTGTCATGCTTCAATTCTACCCCCCTCTCCCCCTCCCCACCCCACCCCCTGGCTTCCTTTTCCTCCTTATTATGTCATTCCTTTCTTAATTATCCCCATTACTCCAAAATAAATATTTTTATTCTTGGTAAGAGCTGGATGAATGGATTCCATCTTGACCAGCCTTTCCAAACATGCTGTAGTACTGTTGTCATTTAATTTAATTCCTGATCATTTTTCTCCAGCCGTGAGTTACCTTTTTTATTTTACTTGCTTTGATACTTAATTAGTTGGACAATGCTTGATTGGAAACACAATTCAGAGCTGCCCATCAACCCAAACAAATTCCAAACTTTTTACGATGTTCCAGTTTTTCTTCCCCATTGTTTTCTCTGGATCGATTTATCAGCTCATGCCCAAATCCCATTCTGTCTCCATAGGCACCCCAGCATCCTGCAGTGTAAAGTTGTTAGATTACAAAAGCTGATGACATGGAATCTGCTAATTACTTAAATCGTCTTTGGACAACAAGAAGAAAGGAAAATGAAGCACGTCTTAAGCCAGCTAATAGGATACTTTCCAATTAGTAAGAGACGGTGCTCCAAGGAGAGACATAAAACGGACAGTTCCAGCCCAGCTCGATCTAGCGCTCTAGTGATGCGTACATTCACTACATTTAACTGTTACCGGCTAACCGGCTCATTTTAAACAATATATACGAGCAACCAAAACCAAAAAGGTTGTGAATCTTGATTGTATTTTCACCGTTTAGCCTTATATAGCCAACACCAGGGTTTAACCTTTAATCTCTATACTTTGGGTGGCAAGACTATTCAAGTCTGGTATAAGAAAAGAAAAAAAAAGGTGTCATGCTCCAATGTTAAAGCCAAGTTGAAATGATAGGGAGGGGATAGGGAGTGTAAATTCCTCAATGTCACAGGTATATTCTTGAAGATAGTGGAACATGAGTCTGCTCTCCCTTTTGTGGCTCTGTTGGGTTTGACAGTCCATCCACACGTTTTGGACTTACGGCATTCTTTGAAGGAATTTCGAGGAATATGAAGCAGAGACCTCTGTCATATATATATATATATATATATATATATATATATATATACAGTGGGGAGAACAAGTATTTGATACACTGCCGATTTTGCAGGTTTTCCCACT
>JAOYSI010007188.1:30202-40904 GCA_025775065.1 Hiodon alosoides | reverse complement strand
AATGGAGGAGGTGGAAGACCAATCTGGAGGTTGGTAAGTGGTCTGGAGGAGGCCTTGCTGAATGGAGGAGGTGGGAGACCAAGCCGGAGGTTGGTAAGTGGTCTGGAGGAGGCCTTGCTGAATGGAGGAGGTGGGAGACCAATCTGGAGGTTGGTAAGTGGTCTGGAGGAGGCCTTGCTGAATGGAGGAGGTGGGAGACCAAGCTGGAGGTTGGTAAGTGGTCTGGATGAGGCCTTGCTGAATGGAGGAGGTGGAAGACCAATCTGGAGGTTGGTAAGTGGTCTGGAGGAGGCCTTGCTGAATGGAGGAGGTGGGAGCCCCATGGTGTTGTTTTTGTGACCTCGGTAAATCACCCCGGATTAGAACTGCCACTGCAGCCTCTGCTTCAGAAATAGGCTATTGCTTACGAAATCAAATAAAAAGCGAAAGAATACGACCACCCCCCTACGCTCTCGTTTCTGGGAAAATTGTTCTTGAAAGACCACAATCCATTAGTACCTTTCTCTGTCTTTTTGATGCTCTGCTCTTTAGCCAAAACCATTTAGACTTTGGGCTTATCAAAAAAAAAAAATTCAAACGTGCTTTTCCTTTCCAGCCTAAACATGTAAAATTCATTTTAAAGCGTGTCTAATTGCTGCAGAAAAGAAATCCCTTTGCCAGAGGCTTTGAGCAATAATAGCCCCCATATATTAGAAAAGCTAATAACATTTGTTAAGTAAATATCAGCACATGGTTGTTTTTGTCTGGTGCTACGTGGCCAGCCCACCACAAACATGAGTCATCCCACACTGAGGATTAGCTTCCACAAACAAATCAAAGTGCTGCTCTGCAGAAACCCGCACAGCTCGGAACAGACAGTTTAATAAATCCGCTCCATTCTGGTTTACCTTTCAGGGATCCACAAATCGCATACCCACGGTTTAATTTGTCCGTTACTCCATTGTCTCAGTCTCATTGTCATTAATGTGTTCAGTCATATTTTTTAGGTGGTAAAATTCTGTATCAGTATCACCACAAAGATATGACTCTCTATCTTTTACAATATAAACAAATGATCAGTCTAGATCAAAATTCAAGTTTCTATGCATATCCACTCTACTCATGATTTAGTGAGTTACCCAGGGCAATTTATTAGGGTGCAATTAAAATTGAATGAAATTGTTTTGATGATTCAGCTCAGCGACCATGTTAAAAATGATTAGTAACGCAAATCTGCTCACTTCAAAGGGGCCAGCCTAATTTTTTCAATGTACTGAAACTGTAAGAGGACCCTTTTAAACCCCAAAAGGGTAGCTAATACAGGTGTTTAAATTTTTTATTATGTCAATTATGAATCTTATTGACATAGTGAGTTATGGAAGGCCTTGCTAACTGCATCCCTTGTTGTGCATACATTTACACTTTACCCAGCGACTGTCCCACATTCCGTTGTTTTTAGTTTTCCTGGATTTTTGGACTTGATATTGCAATTAAGCAAACGCTTTGTCTGGTTCTCCTTTGGGACTGCAGTGGCCTTGAATTATTAAGTGTAACATATTTCCATGGAACAGCAAGCGAAAGCCATGTCAGATGGTTGGAAGGTCAGTCGGGTACGGCCGTGGAGGAAAACCTCCTGTGGAAATTATGACTAGACTGGGTTAGAAAACACAATGGGAGCTGTTAATTATAGAGATCCAGACCTTTTTTTATTTTTTTTTTACCCTGATTGCATGAAGGCTTCTGACCACGAGATAAATGACTATCCTCCAATGTAATTCCTAATTGTTTGCTTTTACACTTACTTGTGAGACGGAACGGATTATGGAAGGATATTTTGAACTTTTGCTTTCATTAAGTCTTTATAAGACGCTGGTGTTTTTTTTTTTTTTGTGACTGAGTGGATTTGCTTTATATAATAGAGAGAAAGCACAATGCATTAACATCCCACCGCAGTTTTCATGAAGCATTTCGTACAAAAAGCTCATAACACACAGCTAGAAGATGAGGTGAACTTCCAGTCTGAGGGCTCCTTACAAACCCATCGCTTGATCAAGACAAATAATAGCACTCACTTGCTGTATAATATAATCTCACTTTATCACAGATTGTCTGGCTCCCCAGTTATTTGCAGGTGAATCTATTCGACATATAAGGCCTGGAGCTGGCTTGCCTTGTAGTTTGTGACACCCGGATCTGCAGCAGAACTATGAGTAATCAGGGGAATCAGTATGAAACCAGATCCACACAGAGCTGGAGTTGATCCAGCACCTGAAGTGCTACGACAAGACTTTAATCAATGCTTCTTGTATGACATGCTGCCTGATGCATCAGTAATTACAACGTACGCAAACACCAACAACAATTCTTAGTCGTTAGGCTGAGTATTACTCTTAGATCGGGTTTAAATACTGTGCATTTTACCAAGATTAAAAGCGTAAATCATTAGACAAGACATAATTAAACATTTAAAGTAGACAAAATCGAAACGTGATTAATCTAGTTAGTGATGGCATGAGTGCCAGATGTAACCAAATCCAATTTTCCGAATATAATATCTGTCTAATTGCCATTCCTGGGGCATTATAGATCGTGTTAAGTGTGAAGCTCTCTTGGGATTTCTGTCATTTAGGCCAGTGTTGGTGAATGTGGTTTTCTTGGTTTTCTTTCAGATTTGTTGATAGAGAGCAGAATTTTTGAGCGGGTATCGGTAGTGGGATTTGATTCCCAGCCTTGACGTGGCATGTCTGAGTTTGCAAGTTGAAATAGAAATCTTGCAGTGTGATTTTGGGGTGCGTTTAAATTGTGTGCCGTCTCTAATGGGACAGGAAAGGCACCTTGGGAGAATGAGGGGGGAGGGGAACTGTGATTTCCTTTACTCCTGCTGTCTGGCATCAGAGAGTGCCTCATTTGGTTTGAATTTTTCTTGCTGTGAGTTTTTGGGTCATTATCTTGCTTTAAGATGAAGCTTGGACCAATACGTATTGCACCACTGGGGATTACCTGGTCAATTAAAATGTGCTTGTACCTGGCTAGAGTAAATATACCATCGAGTTTCAGCAATTTTAAAACAACGGCTGAGGATATGCGGCCGTACTTTGATTGAACCTCATCCATGTTTAAGTGCTGACTTCAGGCAAGGCTCATTGTAGGTCTCAGTTCTGCTGCATATCGCATACTATTTGCATCCAAATAAGTAAAGTTTTGACTAATTCCTCCAAAGCAATACTAACTACTATAGACCAGTTTCTGTGTATTTCTGCCATTTACTCCTGTTCTCCATTCTTAACAAAAAAATTATTGCTGCAACACATACTTGATTTCAAGACAGACTTGAAATCTTTTCTGTTTAAAATACTTTGTGATACTGAAATGGATTCATTCCATTCTGTGGCATGTTAATTGCTGCACTGTTGTGAGGCACAACCAGGAGGAATTTATTCAAGGGCTGAATAAATTGTGCTCCTCATGGACACATCTTTGAAAAGTCACACTGCAGGCCAGTGACAATTAAATTGCAATTATTTGCTAAGTGGGTTAAACAAATGTATTACATACTGCAGATGAACAACCATTTCATTTGATTAATCCCAATCAGCACGTCATTCCCCTCTCACGGGCCATTGAAATACCTTACAGGCCATATCCCTTAAAGGTTCTTGTCTTGTGTTTAATTTTTTAACTGTCAGTTTCTTTTTATTTATTTGGAGAGCACTGCAGTGTGAAAGCAAAGGCAAGCACTTCAGTATATGGACTGACTGAATGTGTTATCCTTCAGACTATTAGTGAACAGGAAGGATGACATGAGTTCCAGTGAAATCCAGGCATCTGACAGGAAGCAGAGTTACTCACTGCTCACTTAGTGCAAACACGTCTGTGCTTTGACAGTCCACCAGCTGTCCCAACAGCACGTGCCAAAGAGGGGGCAGCGTACTACCAGTCTTCTCGACAGATGCTGGTTTATTTTTGTGTGTCCTGAGTCAAAGCTTTGAGCTTTGATACATTTACAAGTACCAACACAGCGAGCATGGTAATTTACCACAAGTTTTTAAGACCAAAGGTCTTTCTGAGACATCTGAAATGTGCCCATAGCTGCGTTTCTGCATTTATAAAAATTTTTTTTACATTTTTTAAATTTTTTTTATTAAATTTATTCTTTAATAAATATAAAGAACCAGCAGACAACTGGGTGGGTTGGGGGGTTAAAAACACATAAATATCTCATACCAAGCAAAATTAATAATAGCAATACTTTTGTTTTTTGAGGATGAATTTTAAGGTAATTTATGGGTAAATAAGTGCAGTATGGCCTTAAGGAAGAACTTTCTTCAGAATATGTCAAGCTATAAATAGATAAAATCCAAAACAGTTTGCTGTGTAAGGTGCCGTGTCAGTATTTTAGTATTTTCCCTAAGCGGCTCTACGAAGTTTGGGCCTTCTGTTTCCTCCCTTCGATGTGAGAGACAGCCCAGGGCCTGTCAGCCTTGATCTGGTGTGCAACCACGAGCAGTGCAACGGCGTACCAGCCCAAAGGTCTTATTAAAATCAGCCTGCGCCATCAACTACTAATAAGAGGCTTTGTCTACGCCCTGACTGTGTCTCCGAAGCCTGAATGTGCTTGTATTTCTGACATGCGCTTATTCACCGATGCACTGTAATGAGACTGATAAGGAGTAAAGAGTGAATGAGATTCATTGCGACGTCGTTACAGTGTGTTTCCCGGTGTGTAACGTGAGGCCATTGTTGGGGTATGTTGTGGACCCACACTTTTTCACTGCTGAAAGTGCAGACAGAACATGTTCGCACAGTAAATCCAGTTATTGTGAAAAAAGCTTCAGTACTGACACTAGTCACCCCTTCATATTGCTTGTGGAGAATTCAGGCATTGGGGTCACTGGATCAATACCTAGCAAGTGAGTATTTCAGGTCTCTTGGAACACTGCCCCTCCTCAAAACCAATATAATATCCACTTGATCAGCTGGGTTATGCCTTCTGAAACTTTTCAAATCAACCATAGATTTACAGTACAGTACGAAATAGCAGCTCTATTTTTATTTTCTAAATAAAGGCTAGCAAAATTCAGCCTTTGGAAACAAAAACTCTAATAATGAAACTGTGAAATGCGAGGAAATGAGGAAATAAAAAAACACACTGAAATAGTGCACAGTTAGTCTGAATACTACATGTATATTCAACATGTTTCTGAATACTACATGTATGTTGAACACATTTCTGAATATTACATGTATATTCAACATGTTTCTGAATACTACATGTATATTCAACATGTTTCTGAATACTACATGTATGTTGAACACATTTCTGAATACTACATATATATTCAACATGTTTCTGAATACTACATGTATGTTGAACACATTTCTGTGTGTATACTGCATGTATATTTTCTCATACTGACTCCCTGCTCTCTCTCTCTTTCTGATTTCTAGCTGTCTCCTTCATGAGGCACAGTGCCTCTGCATTTGGATTTGCTGTAAGTACTGCTTTATTTCAGCAACATTTAATGAAACAACGACTACTAAATGGCAAGTAATATATTTTTAAAAATCTAAACAATTAATAAAGCCCTCCGAGTGACAGTAACGCGTTTGATAATGGGTTGTTTTTCATATCCTGTGTGATAAATTTAATAGGCGACTTTCCCTTTCCCAGTTTGATGCTACGCTGGACGTGCTGTCCTCCAGTATCGTGCTGTGGCGCTACAGCAACGCAGCCGCAGTCCACTCCGCCCACAGGGAGTACATGTTAGTATGGACCCCGACCCTCCATCTTTTCAGTCACAGCATCACCTCGCTCACACTCGCCTTCAGGTACACCCACTCAGGCTTGGTCAGGCTTGGTCACTGGGTTCCAGGTCTTGTTTAGAAAAAGCACCGCTTTGTCACAGCTCCAGCGGGAAGCGCTAGCGATTTGGAGATGGTCCAGACAGCAGGTTCTGCTTGATCACTGGCACAGTCTGGGCTTTGCAGAGGAGTATGAGTCCCCAGACTGGCTCTAGCTGGCTCTTTGATATAAATGCTCATCAAATGACTTCCTCTGGAAGGATAGGAGCAAGCAAAAGGTCAGACAGGCCTGGGCGCTCTGAGTAAAAGGAGGAAGGCATGTGCGACAGATAATTTGAGAAATAAAAGACAAAGGCACAGGTCTCCCACTAGTGAGGTCTGCCGTTGCGGTTCACGGACACAAACTCGCGGGGTATAGGACTGTGATGTCCATCACCATGGAGACGGAATCACATCGTCCTGCTGTGTGCCCTGTTCTGGGCCAAAGGGGATTCATTACTGTTTCGTGACACAGTTTTTATCTGGCGCGATGAAACCAAATATCCATTGCAACGGCATGAAATATCAGCTCCAAAATGACTCTGCTACACAATAATAAAAACACATTTATCCGAATGTCAGTGTAGTGATGTAATGTCTCCCAGCTGAAGGGTTTAGAAACGGAACTCAGTGTTAATATAACAAGAAATAAAATGGTGAAAACTGCAATCACCGCAGCTCTCTACAGACCACTGCCCATGACCAAACATTCAGGCAGAGTGTTGTTCTTGGGTCGTAGTAAACATTATTAAACAGGACCATGAATCACTATTTCGTGCTTCAGTGTGCTCTCCCTATAGAGATGTCTGGCAGTGCCTGCCTAAGTGGCTCAGTAGCCAAAGGCACTGACCATAGACTGATCCTTATCAGCTGGAGTTTGCTGGTTCAAATCCCCTCGTGTAATTGCCAACCAGGAGAGTGCCACCCAGGCTGTGATGGGTTAAATCAGCAGGTGTTTCTCTTGGCTCTCCAGCCCCCTGCAGGCTGGCAGTGGAATTTGAGAAGGACATGCTGCTACTCCAATCAGTGCTAAAGCTCTTGTGTGAGCTGTGTAGCCTGCAAAGTGGAATAGAGACGGATGGCTTGAAGGTGAATACATTTTACATTTTAGTTGCTTAGCACATGCTTTCATCCAAAGCGACGTATACAGTTTACAATTTCTGCATTCATCCACTTATACAGCTGGATAGTTTACTGAAGGTTAAGTACCTTGCTCAAGGGTACAACAGTTGGGGTGGGACTTGAACCAGCAACCTTTTGGGTTACAAGCCCGTCTAGGATTGGTGTAGATACCTCCACACTGTCCCTGTGTGTTATGGTGATGAGCTGAGCATAATTAGCACAATTGGGGAGAAAATAAAACAAAAGATAATTGCTGATTCCTGATAAATATGTAGAAAATATAAAAAGAGATGTATGAATATATAATGAGGCATTAAAAACACCATTATCAGGCTTTAAATGTCACCTAAACAAAACAGAGTGATTTGTGGCTGAAGCAGAAAAGGTGAAGTGGGCCACTTACCACAGATGAATTTGCAAATCCATTGTCCAATTTAAAGGAGGTTTAGTAATAAGTTTAGCATCTTGCGTGTTCCCCGTAAAGGTGCTCACATTTAACGTGGCATTTGCATGACACGGGCAAGTCTGATACAACCCCATTGAGTTCAAGCCTGTACTCAGACTAAGGACAGTATCCTTTACACTCTGTGGCCATGGGCCAACAGTAATACAAACAACTTCTTTCAGAGGTTCTCATTTATAATGTTACAAAGTTAATTGGTGTCAACCAAGGCTTTATTGTGACCAGGTAAGAGAAATTAGTAAAAAAAAAAAAAAAATATTTTCTGATCTATTTCATAAATCCTTTGGGGATAAATCGGGGCGGCTGTGGATATGGAAGGACTTCACTACTAATTACATCTGGCTTGTGGGCTCCCCTCTGGCGTGACGCGTAAAATAGGATACAGCTCTTTGCCTCGTTTTAATAGGAGAAGAACGTGTTAATGAGACTTTCGTAATGACCTCACTGTGTACCCCAGCAGATGTTCAGCGGTTTCTCCACATCAGAAGGAAAAGCGGGGACATAAGGAGGAAGGGGCTGTAAAATCAGCCGCCAGGAGAGGCCAAAATGAGAAGCATTAACATGAGGCACGTTCCCTCCCCGGTTGTAATGGAGGGTGGCCTTTGTCATTTGTTTTGTGGGCTGGGGGATGTAGAGCTAAGGCCAGCGTGGGGAAAGACGGAGCAGAGACTCCGCTCACTGCCTTGATCGAGTGGAAGCGTTTCAACACTGACATCTGACGACAAAGCCATTGAAGGCGTGGTTGTTTTTGTCCCCCCCGCCTCCACTCTCCATTGAACTGAGCAAGGGCTTGTTCAGCACCCGCGATTGGACAGTGCCAGGTTCCCGGAAAAGAATTGTTGCTGTAATTTATTAAGCCATTCACACGCCTCAGCGCACATTAGATACCTATTACCCAACATGCCCAGGGGCTTCTGGGGGAGAAGGGACTCCTGCTGACATACTAATGTGTATTTAAATCCAGAGCTGAGAAAATAGAGATTTCAAAGCTGAAACGTGGCTGAAAATTTCTACAGTTCCACAAATGCAGTGTTGTGTACGATGGCTCTAAAGTGAAAAAAACAAATACGAATCCTAAAACCAAATACAAATAATTACAAGACCACAAACGCTACCTCGCAGCACACTTCAGTTGCCGGATGAACCAACATCATTGAAGTAGACAAAATTATCAGCAAAACATAAATTAAAGACTAGATTTCACATTTCTACATTTCCACATTTATTTATTTATTCGTTTAATTTTGACGGGTAAAATCAACAGCGGACATAACTAGGGAATGGAACCCCCTCCATTATGGGCAGATACATTTCATTCACTGTTACTCCAACAATAAAAATGGCTACTTTTACTATCCTGCAGTGGCCTCTTTACTGTGCAGTGGACCATTTCCTGGAAAACAATGTCAAGATCCCAGAAAGGATTAGGCACTGGGGAGGACTATTTATTTTCTGTATATCACTAATCTTCTGAAACATGGCCCAAGTTGACAGTGTATAGTCATTTCTTACAGTTGGTGATCTGAAAACGCCCTGCCCAGCCACGACCCCTGGTCTTGCTTTATTCCCCTGGGTCCAGGTTGATAAGTTGATAAATTACGGCTCCCCTCGTTTACATTAATTTAATGTCTGGCCAATTCTGCTGGAGCTCCATAGAGAATGCATTAGAAGTAGGACAGAGATAATCTAATTACCTGAAGACAAATTTCCCAGGAGAGGTAACGGGAAGAGAGCTTTAGGGCATGGTTGCATTTTAAAAAGTCAAACCTTTGGTTTCAGGTTCACCTATGCAATCCATTACTTCACTGGCAGATTGAGGGTCATGAGCTGGGGAGATATGTGTGTATCAGTGGCGTCAGGCAGGTGATTTACAGTTTATATGTGAATATATGATATATGAAAGCGTAGAGCAGACCAGCAGAGGACAGAGACCAGGTTAGAACCCTGAGACAAGGAATAGGTCACCCTTTTGCTCTAAATCCTGTTAATGAAATAGTGAAAATGTATTATTTATTTGCAAAGATTAGACAGCAGAGTAGTGTCTTTAAAATGGTGATTTATTTTGATTAAAGCTTAAGGTGTTATTCGGTTGTATATTAATGTATTTTATATAATGGTTTTTCCATAGAAGGCTTTGGCTGTAGTTGGTTTTTGAATCATTCTGTTGCTAGCTATTGAATATACCTTTCACCTGTCCGTTAACATAAACCACTCCAGACAAAGACAGTCTATAAATGAGTACAATGAGTCCACGTAATGTACAGTGACATTATCTTCATTGCAGAGTCTTACTCCAACTGTGGATATCACACTGTTTGACTGCAGTGTCCTGAGCAGCCTTTGCTGAAGTGCAGAGGGCCGCACTTGGGAGACGCGTCTGCCTGCGGTGCTCTGACGCAGCTCTGACGCAGCTCTGACGCAGCTCCGACGCAGCTCCGGGCCCCCCTCGCTGTGGACTCTCCAGCTGCTCCCGCCGTGAGCTGCTTCCCCCGCAGCAGGTTGCCTGGCAGCCGTCCGAGCCCGCACCCCTGTGACACCGGCGGCACGCGCAGCCGGCTGAGTTGGCAGGCTTAGCGTGCTCACACTCATGCCGCAGTCAGTGTGCTGGGACGTGCTGACCACTGTTACTGAATTTGCTCAGAAAACATATGTAAAATTTGGTTCCGCTTAACCAAGAGATGGTTAAAATACCTTTAAAAAAACAGGTACAAATAACCTCCTTTGATAAAAGACTGTAAAATAAGTCATATAAAAAGATCACACCGAATAGAAACTTCAGGCGATGACTTGTCTCTCGTTTCTGTCTGGCTGCATGTTTTAATCAGCAACGTAAGCAATTTTTTCCCCAGCCAAGCAGTGGTGGGGAAAGCGTCTGGTGAGGCAGATCCAGCCCAGGCATGCCCTGACATCCTCTCAGGCCTCCTCCATTGTGAATGAATGTGGAACCAATCCTATATGAGTGGAGCATGGTGGAGACTCATCATCCCAAGGACATCATACGTGGCCTGCTCAGGCCCCGTATGCTCTCTCTCTCTCTCTTGGGCTGGGAAGAGATGGCTATGGGGTGTGTCCTGGAAAACCAGAAGATAGGCTGTGTTGTATTGGGATGTCCATTGGTGTTTGTATAGTTTGGGATGTTGAGTGGTGTTTGTATAGTTTGGGATGTTGAGTGGTGTTTGTCTAGTTTGGGATGTTGAGTGGTGTTTGTCTAGTTTGGGATGTTGAGTGGTGTTTGTATACTTTGGGATGTTGAGTGGTGTTTGTATACTTTGGGATGTTGAGTGGTGTTTGTCTAGT
>JAOYSI010007188.1:0-21701 GCA_025775065.1 Hiodon alosoides | reverse complement strand
CGGTGCAGAACGGTGCAGCGCGGTGCAGAACGGTGCAGCGTGGTGCAGAACGTTGCAGAACGGTGCAGCGCGGTGCAGAACGGTGCAGCGTGGTGCAGAACAGTGCAGAACAGTGCAGCAGTAATGCCTTCCCTTTCTCTCCCTCTCTCAGGGCGACTTCCTCTTCAGCGTGTCCATCGTGAGCGGAATCACATGCATGATCCTCTGTGTTCTCAAGTTCATGCTGGGCAGAGTGCTGACCAGCAGAGCCCTCATCACAGACGGTAGGTGCCGAGAGCCACCAGGTCCTTGGGTAGTGGTGCCGGGGTTAAGGTCTCGTGTGTGTAACCAAAAGCATGCCAGTTTAAATTCAAGTACTGCTGTTGCAGCCTTGAATGGCTTTAGCAAATAGCAGTATAAATGAGTAAAATATCTGTTAATCACCTCAAAGAGTAATGAGAACCAATGGCTGATTCATACTAATAAGCTGCTGCACTGTAGCCTATATAGTCAGTCTAAGCAAGGGGGGGGGGGAGTAAGTAGAGGAGAAAACTGCAGTGAGAATCATTAGGAAAATAAATCATGGCCACAAACATGCAGCTGGAAGGAAATGTTTGCACCGCTCTACGCTGTTCCTGTTACTGCCTTCCACCAGCCAATCACGCTGTCCCTCTCTCGCTGCCATCCAATCAGGCTCTGTTGGTTTTTTTCGGCCTCCTCTTTATTTCCTCCGAGACTGCAGGCAGTGGTGGCGGCGGGTAAGAAGTGACTGGAAACAGCGTCTGCGCTTGCACTCTCCCTCACTCTTACCGCTGCTCCTTTGCACCTTGTCATCGCACAGGGCGGTCACCACAGGAAAGGTCCAGCTTTAGTCACTGAGTGCGTGTTGGCGGCCAAGGGATGACGGTTAGCAACAGGGACGATAATTGTAATAATCAACTTTTAGGGAGAGCGTCCTCTAGTCAATAAATTAATTCAACAATTTCTAAATAGTAGCCATTTCAATACGACGTGTGGCACGTAAGACTTGCTAGTATTATATTAGTTGGTGGCATCTTACAGCGGCTGTCTGACTTACAGTAGCTGTCCACAGTAGCTACTCTTGACATAATAATGATGACTAATGCAACATTGTCTGAAAAGGAGATGCCGTTTATACAGGCATGTTAGAAGTTGTTGTAGCCACTATGCCTTTGTAGTGTCACAAACCGAAGTAGCTATTGCCGTCTTTTTGCGGTCTTATTTTCCTGTTTTGAGAAAAGCAGGGGGAGGCAGTCAGGGTCCAGTGTGTACATTTTCATCATAATCTGTGTTTTCCTTCTGTCAACAAATGTGGCATGAAATCACACTACTTGGTTTGGCACACAAAAACACTTATTTGCTGGATTCCTTGGGACTGGATTCCTTTGGTGCCAAGTCAAGATAATCATTATTCAATTCAAAAGTGGAAATATTTTGAAAAATCAGATGCAATTTATTTGAAATAAGCTATGATATTACCCCTTTGAAAGCAGAGTTTAGGGTCAGAGCAAATGGCAGAGTTCTTATGCAAGTCTATTGATGAGGGTGGCACAATTAGTCCCCAGCATAATCAAAGGCTTTGAGCTTGAGCAAAGGATTAAGTTTAAGCTATTTATGCTTTTCTTCGTAGCGTAGCATTTATGACACAGGATTATGCATGATCTTTTCACAGTTTTTCTTTTTTATTTATTCTAAATTCCTTTATTCTCCCAAGAAGGCGATTTAGTTTTCTTCCAGTGTACTGTGATCTACGTGCGTCATGCAGTGTGATTCTTTCAGGCTGTGTCACAAAAATTGCTATCACTGTTCAAACCTTGTCATTTATGTTGGGAAGGAATCAGAGGAACAGCAGTGCTTGCGTCCGAGTGTCAGATTCCGTTTCCTGTAATTTCCTCAGTTTTTTGTGAGTGTTTCCCTTCTGTCATAACAGTAAGATGACAGGTTACGTGTGGTGTCAGTCTGAACATTAACGCTGTGCTTCTTTATTAAATTAGATCGATCTGAGCCTACACTGTCATCATTGATCATTCATAATACTTTTGTTTTAATTAATCAAATGCTGTAGGTAAACTTTTAGCAGTTCCACAGGCAACGCAGTTGTGTGGGCCAGTTGTTTAAGTTGTTTAAAGTTAAAGTATGCCCCCTGGATAAACCGCTTAACCAGAATAGCTTCAGTCGCAAATCCAGCTGTTTAAATGTAAAAATTGCACCGGACAGAAACATCTGCAGAGCATCAGAACTCACTGACCTGATTGCATTACGTCTGTCTGTCTGAATTTTTCGCAGGGTTCAATTCACTTGTAGGCGGGGTCATGGGCTTCTCCATACTCATCAGTGCCGAGGTCTTCCGGCATCACCCAAGTGTCTGGTACCTGGACGGGACAATAGGGGTCCTCATTGGGCTTATAATCCTTTCCTACGGTGTAAAGTGAGTATTCATACAGTATTCATTGGTTGAATGACTTTCCCACGGTGTAAAGTGAGTATTCATACAGTAGTCATTGGTTGAATGACTGGCATACCCAAACGATTGCAAATGTAAACATTAAATAATGAACAATCTGAGACAAACCGTTCCCAATTAATAGACAACGGTAAGCCTATTTTTCCCAGGTAAGGCTACATTCACCTTGCTAACTATCCTCCTGAGGCCTGCTTGTTCTTTTTCTGTGCACTTTTAAGCAACAAAAAACTAGGCTATCTCCCGTGTGTGCAATTTGTGCAGAAGTGCAGTCACAACACTTCAAGACCTGCTTGACAAAAATACCATCCTCTTTCAGTGAAATATTCAACACTTACACAGGCAAATATAGACCCTCGCAATCTGTTTTTATCTTCCTTCCTCTGTGTCGCAGGCTGCTGATTGACATGGTTCCCAGGGTGAGACAGACAAGGAATTACGAGCGGTTCGAGTGAGAGAACCACACAGGGGGGTGGCGCCCCCTGGGGCCCATGCCAGGAGAGACTCTGAGGACAAACAAAACTAGACCTTTAGGTGCCAGTGGTATTTTAGTTTCAAACAAACCACCCATTGCTGTGGTGCGTTCCCTACTTTCTTTATATTCCGAGCCAGTACCCAGAATCGTCAAGGTGCTCCAGAGGTGGGGAAGAGGTGAAGGAGGTCTTATTTTCCTGTTTTGAGAAAAGGAGGGGAGGGCGGTCAGGGTCCAGTGTGTACATTTTCATCATAATCTGTGATTCTAACAGAGTGCTGTCAGGGTCATGTCTATTTAGCATCCTGCTGTTTCAGTGATACCCTGCAGCTTACGCAGAACCCCACCCCAGCCCTGGCAGCGCTCTGCAAATTGTTCGCCATCACTGTGTTCTCCTGGTCACAATTAGCAAATCACATGAGCTGGATTCCAACCAACGTATTCCAGCTAATAGGGCACAGTCTGCGCTCTGGCCAGGGTCTCTAGCGACTAAGCCACTCGGGAGGTGGAGAACGCTTTAAGCCTCCTCCTTTCAGTGCAACGGAGTTAGAGTTTCACTATTTCGAGCATTTGCTTTCACTTTATGTCCCAAACCCCTAAACTCAGTTATAAACTGACGGATGTTTGTAGCTTGTGGGCTTTTAGTTTTATTGGTCGTATTACCTCAGATTTAACTGGCCCACAGTGAACATGTATTTAAAAAGCCTTCCCTTTCTCTGTAGGACTTTGTGATGCTGGGAAACCCAGTGGCAAGCATACAGTGTAAACACGTTTTGCAGTGCTAAATGCTGAATTAATTTATTAAATAGTTTTACACTCTAATATATCTTAAATACATGATGTTTTCATCTGTGTTTTTTATGTTTATGTTCTATAATTAGGATTAGTAGTTCCCTTTCAAACACAAAATATGAACGATCAGTTTTTGAGTTATTTTCCAAAAAGAACCCCAATAGTATGAAGTGAGCAGATGTGCCAAATTATGTGAGAGCGTCCCTGTCATGTGACCACAAGTTTATAAATAGCTGGCAGCCATGACAGTTTGTGTTTCTTCTCCTTCAGTCTAGTAGAAGAGAAGCTTGGAAGGCTGAGTGCTAAATATCTAGTAAATGCTAATTTTTTTTATTTATTTTTTTATGCGTTTCCTGTATTCTGTTGAAAGAATTGTACAAAAAAAGATATTTTTAGAAAAAATTTTTTAGTAGTTGTCTGTTGCGTTGGCTTGCTATCTCTTTTTCTTGGCCTTTCATACACAGGGAAGCCTGGATGCAGGAAAACAGGTATGAGTAACTATGGCTGCTATTACTCTCTGGCTGGAACAAATTGTTTCATATCTTTGTGTAGAGCACTGCCATGACTGTTATACTGACATCTTAACTGTAAAATAAGCTAGGTTATAGGTGAACTGCAGTGTACATTGTTTCCTGCACTTTTATACTTGTAACAATGGTATTTGCACACCGGATCTTGGCGTGGGTATCGGCTACAGGGCAGTGGGCGCTGGTTGACTAGAGATCCAGGTGCTGCTACAGAGAGAAATTTGTGTGGTTCTGTTTTGTTCAGCTTTGTGCTGCCAAAGCGAGATGCCGTTCTACCTGGACGATTGGCTCGTATGCGGAGAGTTGGCCGAAGAGGCTTGAAATTACATGTAGCTCATCAGAGAACACCTCTCCTGGCTCGGCCCGAGAGTGAACCTCATAAAACTGCTGGGTTTTTTAGCCCACAGTCCTAAGAGTAGATCAGAGGGACCCACGTACTTAGCCGTGCGGCTCTGCTCTGGCCTGAAAACTCAACCCACGTACTTAGCCGTACGGCTCTGCTCTGGCCTGAAAACCCAACCCACGTACTTAGCCGTACGGCTCTGCTCTGGCCTGAAAACCCAACCCACGTACTTAGCCGTACGGCTCTGCTCTGGCCTGAAAACCCAACCCACGTACTTAGCTGTACGGCTCTGCTCTGGCCTGAAAACCCATCTCCTCTCCCTTCGGACAGTCCACCTGCCAGTACTGACAGCCGCAACACGACACAGCCGCAGACCTCTTGTCAAGAGTTGAGATTCATCCCCCCGGGTGGTAAGTCTCCTTCGTGAGAGATTCGGGAAGGCTCAGATCCATCTCTTTGCAGCCCAGGAGACAATGCATATGCCCATCAGGTTCTCCATAAATCGAGCAGGGTGTCTGGGCATAGACGTGTTAGCACACAGTTGGCCAACCAGCCTGTTTCTGCCAAAAACGCTGCTTTCATTTTGTCAGGAGAAGATCCGGCAGGAATGAGCTATGGGTCTTGCTGGTGGTGCGACGGTGGCATTTTTTGAAGGATCTGCTCGACAAAGGCAAGTTACCTTCTACACTGAATCTGTAGTTGGCAGCTATATAAACTTTTCACTTTCTTTGGCAGACCAGTTTTTGAACATTGTTCCCCAGTGGAGGCTAAATGTCGTGCTTCTGGTACTAACAACGTCTGACCTTAGCAATTAGCAGCGCAAAAGCTATTGTCCCCTAAAACAGATTTCTTATTGGCAGTGATTTTTTCGTAAAGCGAGCTGGTTATTTGCGGGCATTGTTTGTATCCTGGGCTTGCCCACACGTTCACCAGATTGCACACAACGCCCTGGATTCTGAATGACAGTGCGGAGGGTGGCGGCTGGAGCCAAGCCCCCTACCACCACCTGACTGGAGAGTGTGATACCTGCACATGTATGTAGCGTGTTGGTGCTAATTAACCTGCGTGGAGCCATACGGCTGTCCTACGAAAGCTATGGCATAGTCACCAATTACTGATATTCTGTATTTGGGAATGTTTGGTCACTTTACGGTCACCAGCTTTTTATAAGATCCCGTGCGGTCACATGACAGGGGCAATCTTGCGTGATTTGGCATCTCGGCTCATATATCTCCGGGGTTCTTTGGTAAATGACCCATTAGTGACGGTTAACATTTCTATTTCAGGGAACCGTGGGTATGACAATAACTCTGCATTTTATTATTGTGCCGAAACCATTAATGGACGGGAAAACCATTGCCAAAGATTCATTAAGGAAGTCACCGCTAGGAGTTTGGTGGTACAGACCAAGAGCCTCTTTACTTTGTCTACCAGGCCTTTTCCCGCCTGTAATTTCCTTGTTAATTTTACTATGACAAAAAGAAAGCACAATTTTTTTTTCTTCCCATCTTTATAACACGAAGAATCCGATGGCTCAAACTATAGTTGGTTTTACTTAGCCATACCAATTGTTCTCATTACCAATTTTTTCAACTATTCTATTTAAATAATTATAAGTCAAAGCAAATTAGTCGCTAATGACAAAATGATAATAGAATTTTCAAAATATATTGAGGTAAGGCGAATTAAATGATATAGCGCTGATGGAGGAATTGGCAATAGAATTTGCCTTTCCTTAATAAATGTAATTGTTTTGAAAACTGTATTTCCTGTCCTATTTTTGCGTGTCTTCTGCTTTGCGCTTCAGACTTTAGTTCACTTTATCCCGTCTTATCATACGAAACTCAAATCAAAAACGGTTTGTGGTAATGTTGTGAATGGAAATCTGTAGCGTTAGGCTAAGGGCCAAGCCAAATTGAAGTTTTCATCAGGAAACAGCACAGTTCATGGGAAAGGTTATTACATAAGGTTATTAAGTTATCTTTTTTTTTATGTTTCTTAATTAAATACCAGCACCTTAATGTATATTTTAGGTCAAAGCGTTGAAATGTGTCGATACTGGCATTGTGTGATCAGAAGAGCAATGGTAATGATACCATGGAAGATTGTGAGAACTGTTCAAATAAGGCACAATCTCAGTCCTTTTGTTTAAGCATCGGTTATTATTGTACACTTGCGTGGAGATCTAGACATTGTGATGTATCTATTTTCTGGGCAGTATTTGAATGTGAGCTGTTGACAGCACACGTTTTTGGTTTTCAGCCAACTCTTCAAAAGCGGTGATGCCCATAATTGCCGACAGCACAGCGTTACAGAAGTACCTTCAGCACACGTATTTCCTGATTACACTAACCTAGATTTTCATCCCACTCCAAGAAGCACAAAACTGTACAGGATTTGCTGGATCAGTTGGATCAGAGCACAAACCCATTCTCTCTTGACTGAAACTAGGCCTTATACTAGCAACAATGCGGTCCAATGCTCTGTGTTCAGTGCCGAATTTGTTGTTTTCTTCTGATATTTTCATTAGATAATCATAATAAATTGTTATTTTATACATTATTGTGAGTGTAAAAAGTCCAGGCCTTTGTACACATTATGCTGTGTTGGTAAAATGAACATATAGCCTATAATTAGGATCCTTTGTCACAGTTGTTTGGGTCTATTGTGATGGCTTGAGACTGATGTCTGATGTACAGTATGTTACAGAAAGGCAATTTTGAAAATAACACTGCATAAACTTTTTTTTTTAAACTGAAAAATGATCCATCCAAAGATTGATTCATTTTAAATTAATTAAAATTATTCCATACAAATAACATGAACATTTCTCCACATCGTTAGGAACAAGCTGTGGAATCCATTTTAATTTATGATACACAATAGACATTTCCATGTTACACTGATGTTGAGATTTCGGGCCTGTGTTAGCTAGTCCCGTCTCCTGAACATAAGAAGAAATGGGCTGGACCAAGCACACCACAACACACAAGTGGAAAAAAAACAAACAAATGATTGCAGATCATGCACAATTTTTTTAAGCACAAGATGTTAATGCAATATATGCTTCTGTGAGTTTTAGTGTTTTAGAAGCTTGGCTGAGGTGGCCCCAGAGCAGCTGTGCATGGCCTGACAAACGCTAACCTCTAGACCTCTCTGTATGGACAACCGTCCCTCTTACACATGCACACCGATACACATCACTCACAGGCAGGGACGTAGCAGAAATCAATAGTCATTTAGGTCTGTGGTGTTTGGGTGAAGAATTTAATGTTTGAATGTAAATACTATAGCAGTACTGCTGGTGATGCGTAAACAATGTATATTCATATGAAACACGGACTCCTTTGTCACAGAAAAAGGTTTATTGAAAAATAAAGTTTTATCCTGTTTTTTCATCAAAAACAGTGAACACAAACCCTGCCTTTCCTTTCTTCCTTCACGTTTCATTTTACACAACTGCTATCACTCCGAATGGCCGCAAACAACTTAAAACAAAGGCTGCAAAAAAATAAAGTTTATCTGTGGTTCTGTGAATGCAAGTTGACAAAATGACAAACGTTAATGCACGTTCATTTTTCAGGTTCCTACTGTAAAGGAGAAGGATAAAATTGTGGACAATTTGGAGGCTTACCAATTTAACAGAGCGAATGTTTGTGTTTTTTCCATTTGACGCTAAACATTCCAAAACTTAGCCCATGAGATCTGCTTTGACAACATTGAACAGATCTACTTCAAGCAAAGAGTAAACACTGCAATTGTCTGAGAAAATGTATTTATTTTTATTATTACTGCTATAACTATGTACTCACCCAAGCTCTACTGTAAATTAGTTGACAAGAACAGGGGCCATATTCATAAAAATCCTGCACATTGAATGATTGGATGTTGCAGAAAGCCTCAGTCTAAGAATCTGTAGAGTTCACAAAAATAAAAACACTTTCAAAAATTAAAACAACTTGAGAGATCTGAGAACTGGGGCCTTCAATCAAAGCATTGAAATGTTAAATTTATAAATTATCAATAAATTTAAAATTAAAAAAAAAAAATCACAATATCACACAAATCAATTTTATATTAAGGAAAAAGATGACATCCGGTGGTGAAAACTGGAATCATTGAACTCATTTCAAATCTCCAATGAAATCATCCTATTTTGTTTCAAAATATAACTCGGTCAATTTGAATATTTTTAAAGATTTTAGGCACTAAAGCCAAATAAAAATAAAAAAGAGTAGGATCATTCCGACTACTTCTATAGAAACAGGGCTTACCGTGATAATACAGAAACTCAAATGAAGTCACCTTCAGCATTATCTTTAGGAACTGGATAAAGTAGTTTAGCATTTGTTTTATAAATATGGAACCAGGTGCTCATTTTTCACTAACCTCAACGTTCATTTTGACTTTTTTTTACAAGGATCATTCTGAAATTGTTATAAAAAAACTACCGCCTCACACGTGACTGTACTACTCAGGCAGTGGATCCTGTAGCTTTATGAACAGAAACAACAAGCAGTTCTACTAACCACTCAAAGGCACATCATGTACTCGAAAATGATAGCTTGGCTGTCGGTCATTCTCATATTTACAAACCCAGAAAAGAAAACAACTTAAGAGCAAGATGAAAAAATATAAATTACAGTAGCAAACGGAAATAAGACGAAAACATCTTAATGTGCAAATCGAACCGAGTATAGAAATGAAAAAGACGCACAGGTGTGAGGTTCTCGCTGGCATTTTGAAGGAAACGGGGTGCGTTGCGTTCCAACGGTTCAGTCAAAGTCGCCAGAAAGGAACTGTGATGAGAGAAGTCCTATCACGCGCCCCCCCCCCAGCTCCAGTGAAATGCACACTATACGTAAACTGGGAGCCAGTTTGGACAGACAGACAGCCAGCTTCGCTACGCCAGGGTGCATGTAGCGTAACGGCTACTATTGGAGTGACAAAGAATGTATGAATACATTCCTCTTAATACCATCATGACAAATTGCCTCTGGTGTGCAGGGTGATAGCCTCTTTCTTTAGAGGTGAGTTTTGTTTCTAATTGAAATGTACTGTAGTCATTTATCAATATCTCTGTAGGCAAAAAAGGACACTTCTCTCATCATAGTTACAGACCGACGGCTTGCTTAAGACAAATCATCTCCATCTCTCAATGTACACAAGTGAACATGATTAAATTATATTGTTAAATAAATACTTTTAAAAAAATCTCCCTTTTTCATAAATAAAATGAAAACAAGTAAAATATTTTTCAAACTCAGCGATAAAGATCTGTATACAAAATAAATTTTAAAAAGAATTAGAAACCCCATATGAACAATATACAGTGTGATAACATCAGTTATGATTTAGCAAATATGTTAATATAGTGCATTTCCACAACATTTTGACTTTTTTTTTTTTTACAGGCAAAAAAGTGATAATGTGGGAAAATAAAAAGAAATCAAGAAGAAAAACAAACGCAAGAAGTCAAATCAAGGTGGCCTGAAATTGTTTCACTCTGTGCAGAGTTACACATCCACACATATGTAGGCGTGTACTTATGACTATAGATCATTATTTATCCATACAATCAATGTACATATACACATCTGTAATTTGTCTTTATCTATGTCCATCATATTGAGAACTGAAATATACAATATTGGTCCTGATCAGTAGTTTGGCTAGGCGTGCTCAATATGACTGTATGCTGGCTTCATTCGAAAGATTGGTTCTGAAAATCCTATTCCTATAGCAGTTCCATTAGGCAGCATTAACCACAAACAGATTCCCATTTCATTAACGGTTCTACCGATTACTTATAAATCCGCTCATGAACACAACTGTCAAAATATATTTTCATCCCCGTGATAAAAAGCACCAGACAAAGCACAATTGATTGAAGACTTTCAGTACTATACCCCGTATCCACATCAGTCTGTTTGTGTAAATGTGTATAAGAGGGGACTCCAAATCCAGCTGGTTTTATAGGCTGCCCTAAATCAAGCCAGTTCATTAGATCAGATATACCTGTAATTCACCGGTCATTAAGACAGCTATTGTTGAAAATTTTGAATTACAATATAATAATTTATGTTTTAACACATGCATTACATTCCCAGTGATCAGCAGGTGTTTCTAATCCCCCATACATAGGTGATTTATGGCAGCGTATAAAACTAACTGGATTGGGACTCTCCAGGACTAGATTTTGAGACCCCTTGTGTAAAATATTTTTTTAGGGTGCACCTACATCCGTTGGCATTTCTAAAACAAGATCGTTTCTTTGACATCACTGACACACTAGTGCAAAGCTACAAATCTAAAAACATTCAGAGAGGGCGTGGAAGCAGGAACGTGGTTGGTTTTCGGATCTGCCGATTGGTCCCACGGTGAGACAGACACAGAAGGTGAGACTGAGTGAAAATGTAGCGCTTTAGCACCACTGCCAGGCAGCTTGGAGGCAGTAAAGAGTTTGGGTGCGTTTCATTTCCCCACAGCACACAACTCTTTGATTCAAGTATTTCAGGCCGATATGAGTTTGTTTCGCCCGAGTCTCAGTATACACCTGCTCCAGCGACCGTGGTACAGAGCACGGCATTTCCTGCGGCTTGGGAATCTTCCCTCTACTTATCAAACCACTTCAATTTGGTTTGTCTGCTGATCATCAGAAGATTGAGAAATCAAAAAAAAAAAAAAAAAATTACCATCTGACCGGTTCACCCAGAAACATGAGTGAGTTTGGGCTGTGGGCGGTACTGGTGCAGGTCAAACACATCCCTGGTTTGGCAGCTGTGAGCACTATAGGCAGCCTTGGCAGAGGGCTACCTGGCCCTTCATGTAGTCACGACAGGGACAGATGCGCTTGAGCGACGGGTGCGCGCCTGCACAGCTGAAGAGCAGCAGGTCCGACTGGAACACGCAGTGTTGACTCGCCTCGCTGTAAGCCGGCACCAGCGTGTCCCCGGACGACTCCGCCGTCCGGCACTCCAGTCCCAACCTGCCAAAGGTAAAGGTGATGAAAACGTCAGTCAAGTGTCCCATCGAACAGCTCGCTCGGTTTCACCTCTCGCCATTAAAACGGAGGACCTCGCAGCCAGAAAGTGCTTCATATAATTCAGACTGCGTTTTTCTGAGCACTGGCAACCTATATTTACAGAAGAAATCAATCAAAGGCACCTTTTTAAGATGTATCGCTATGAGGGATGCCACAACAAAGCTTATGTATGGCATGGTGGGAGTCAACAAGTATTACAAAGAGGTAAATATTTGTCTGGGTAAACACTGCCACACTAATATCACACATGGCTTCTAAAAACAAGCACAATACATCCATAGCTCTTTACCGAACAGAAATGTAGAAATTGGGTTCCAGCTCTGTTGATGCTTTAGTGTCACGTTGATGCTTGTGCACGTTGTGTCTATGGGTCTATAAGACTATGAGATCTAGTTCTACCTGAATCGGTCTTGTATGTTTGTGATTGGTTAGTGAGGAGATTCACCTGGCCAGGTCCTTGTCCTTGTTGAGATGCTGGAAGAAAGAGGGCTCGCAGATCAGCTGCTCTTCCTGACACACCTGCTTACAGGATTTCCCGGGCTCAGCCAGCTTCACCTGGAGCGCAGTTAACGGAGGCCACATTACCTGGCCGTGGCAGAAGTCCTGTGGTGGGTGGGGTACATTTTAGACCGTTTTATAATATGACAGGTCTCCTGTGTGTGTTTTTAACCATCTTATCCCATTCAGTTCTCCTGCACATAAAAATAAATGTGTCATCAGCCTTGCTTTTTAAAAACCACACTCTATTTTGGTTTCTGAAATAAAGCAATGGTCCAGTGGGTTAAGTTCCTTAGGGAGAAAGATGATAATGAAGAAATCTTAGCAAAATAACTGGCAAGGTTAGGTGGTATTCATTCTTCACACACCACCACTATAATCTTGCTAATTGAGAAAGTTCAATTCTCTGTTAAACCCGCTCTCACTCCTACCCCCCCGTCACACAGTGAACCCAACCTAGGCACCAACTGTTGATGCAGGGGGACATGAACTGCCCTTAGGCTGGTCAAAAAAATATGCTTCTTGTGGCGAAGGACCGGAATCACAGTCACATTTGGGCAAAGGACCAAGATAAGTAATCAAAAGACCAAAAGAAAGCAAAAGATTCAACCCTGGAATCCAGAACACAAAGAGTGTCAAGGACCACTCTGTGAAAACTCGAGTAGATGTTTCTTGACTTGCATTGTGATTCACCCAGACATCCAACTGTGTCAGGTCATTATTCTGTCAACACAAGTCAGATACGCAGGTCTCTCTATCAGTCAGTACCTTATGAGCCCTTCATCCCTAAACGACCAAGTTGGCTGAGCAACACAACTGTTATAAAATTTGTCTTGACGGACACATCATCTCAGACAGAAATGCATATAACAAACTAAAATGGCTTGAAACCAATAAAAAACACTAGTAAAACACAAATACATTTGCAGGTTTCCCATTTTACTAAGTAAGATTCCGCAGTGCTAAGTGTCATATTAAAAAATGAATGTAAGTAGCCCCTCTCTTTATTGATTTTAAAATTAAAAGTCAGTCTCCCTAATAGCCATCTCGGTCACTTAAGAGCCTTAAGATAGCATCTCATTGGTGGTAAAAACAAAGAACCGAAAACCAAAAAGCTCAGAAAACTGCAATGCGTCCAAGAGCCTTACGTTTCTGACTCGCACCAGTGGAGGGCGCCTTTTAAAATGAGCGCTAAGTTGCTTAACAAAAAAAGCTGGGTTCCACAGGGCGAGAGAGATTAATTTGCTTTATATTACACCACAGTGCATGGGGGAATTGAGGGCCTCTTTGTGTGACATGACCGATTGCTGTACCTCGGGTGAGAAGGCCCAAGTCTCTCAGCAGTGTTAGCTCAGGAATAACTGATGGCAGAGGCAACCAGGGGCACCTACTGCACTGCAGGTGCTGCCAGGACCGATATGTCACTTCCCGCTTCTCTCGCCCCAGTTCCACCTCTACTGCCCGGGCAAAATGGTGCCATGGCAGGCTGGATAGCGGGGATCCGATGGGGCTCATTTTTGCTGAGGATGAGTCTTGCGTTTACTAGCAGTATCAAAACCAGCCCGGAGGTATATAAATCCAGTTCCACAGTGAAGAGACTGGCCGTTTCTTCCACGATTAGGAGTGCAAGGGTGCCAGATGGAAATGACGCAGTGTAGGGTAAAAGCAGTGCCCGGCAATTTAAACAGACATAAATGATCGAGCAATATAGTTAGATAGTACTGCTGTAAATCAAGTCCACGTTTATCTTTAATGCAGTGGTCGAAATCCAGCTAAAGAAAGGGGTTATCTTCTATAAGGCTTACAAGGGGAGGACAGGGGCGGAGAAGTACCTGGTTCTCGATGAAAGCGTTGACTCTCTGAAGCATCCCCTCGCAAGTGAATTCGTAGGGAAGGTAGGGCTCAGTCTGATCATGGCAATAAAAGATAGTGAGTGAGACCACTGTGCACTTCACTGTTAATAAGGTGTCTGTTAATCTAAGTGGTAAAACTTAACCTGAGTTAATATATGGTCACTTAAATCTCACAAGTCTCTGCTGTTAATGCGGTTTATCGACTTTAATGGGGGAGATAACCTTCTCTAATGCGCAGTATTAAATGATATAAGACAGCTGGCAAACTTAAAAGCAGAGAGTTCACTTATAGACTTATTTTATAAAGAAACAGGAACAGTGGAACCTACACTGTAGAATGTTTATAGTGGGATTTTATGAAACTCATTCTGGTAATGCTACTTCTTAATCATCTTTATACATGTTGTAACTACTTTATACATGTTGTAATCATCTTTATACATGTTGTAACTTCTACCACTCTCACAAACCAAGCTGCCCTGACCATTTCTTGACTAGTTTCTTTTGTTTTGCCATCAACAGCTCTGGCATTGATTCCTAGATGGCATATAAGCTGAGTCAAACATACGATTAAACTGGATTGAGTGTGGATGAATGTCCACGGGCAACAATAAGGATAAAAGGCCCACATGTACCTTTTGGTTGAGGATGGACCTGATGGCTCTCTCCACCTCAGCCGGGTTGTCAATGTCCACCGTCCACACATGGGGCTGACCGATGTACACCTCAGCATAGGGGTGCTGGGAGGTGAGCTGCCGAGAGAGAGAGAGAGAGAGAGAGAGAGAGAGAGAGAGAGAGAGAGAGAGAGAGGTCTGTTTCATGGTCACAAGGCCAGGTCCTGCATACAGCTGGCTTCTTCAGGGGCGTACAACCAAACATTTCCAGACGTGGGGTTTTGCAGATCCAACCTACTTTGATCTATCAATATGATGGTCATTGAACAAACTTTAGTGGTTATATATTATATTTTTGGTATTATTAGAAAACTAATAAAATAGTTTAAAACATTCTTTAAAAAAAATCTTAAGAAAGAGTCACTGAAGTCGATCGGTTTAACGGGCCAACAAGCAAGGGGGGCACTGGATGCAGGAGATGACCTCTCACCTCTCGCAGCGTGGGTTTGCCCTTGAAGAAATCTGTGTTCTTGCTGCTCTTGGGAGGGCTGAACTTTGGGTTGAGGAAGGTGCAGCCGTTGGCAATGGCCTCCAGTGGGGCAGGGCCCTCGTAGGGAAAGGACAGCCCCACAAACAGCTGTGAAGCATTGATAAAAACACATGCTCGTTTCGCTAATTGTCCCATTAACCCCGCCCGCGCATTCTCATTCTTAGAAGCCAGTGCTTTTATTGGAGACTCCTGGACTTCATTTACTAATAAAACACAGTAATAAAGCAAAGCGAGGAAATCAGGCCCATGTGTACAGATAAAAAGCCGCACAGCCCCAGATTTGGGTCAACGGCTTCTGTGCTGCTCGTGTTGGTTGTGAGAGCGGTACACACATGAAAACAGAATGGCTCCTAAAGTATACAGCGTCGGTCAGAGTGAAGGAGCTTCGCATCAAATCAACCCAGTAATATAATACGGAGATAATGCCATTTAAAGAGGGTGATGTGGAACCCACACTTTTAGGGAAGAAATCCCTAGCAGTGTGTCCTTACCTAATTTGATTTGGATTTTTTACTGCAAACAACTCAACTGCAGCATGCCTGTGCTTTTAAATCACAGTCATACCTCTGCACGGCCTAGAAGACCCCAAAGAGCAATGTCCTGTATCAAACCAGAGCTGTCTGAACGTGCTTAAGTGTCCCATAGCTGGCAGGGGGCTTCCTCACAGTTTGTTTCTCTCTTATTTTAACAGCTTAAAGTCGGTGGGTGGCGGGTGAGATCCCACATAGAGCCAAAAAGTGAGATCTCACACAGTCTACCCTAGAAGACTGGAAAATAGAATAGTATTTGGAAAAAAAGATCACTGACCTTTTCAATAGTGAACCAATGTACAACATCACCGCAGAAAAATGGCAAGAGATGAAAAATAAATATTGGAACAGCTAACTACAATGCACTCACCCAGGGTGACTTGCACATAAAATGCACCACAATAAGTCTATAGTAAGGAAGCTTAGCGTACCACTCTATTACAGGGGGCCAGTAGCCGGCCACAATGCCTCCACTGTGAGCAGCTGGTCCGATGACCTCCGGGACACTCCCGGCAAAACAGAGGTCCACTTCACCTCACTGCAGGCCTACAACGGGCCCTTTGACGTCTGCACTCAATTACGCTCCTCTCTGAGCTGCGCTCATAATTTAAAATGCAATATCACAGCCGGTCCCACCCGTTAGTGTACAGCGAGTGACGTTTCTCCCGGGGCAACGCAACAGTGCCGGGTCTGTCAACTGCGCGTGGGAAGCACACCAGAGTCACATGCCTTTCTGCTTTTCGCCAACAGGTGGCAGCAGAAGTGTGTTGCCAGAGAGCACTGACTTTAGAGCTGACAGCTCTGGGAAACAAGGGCTATTTATAGAACTCCTCTGATGTATGGGGATGATTGCAGGAGAGTTGCTTTGATTGCTAAACATCCTGGAGGGAACTCTCGTGTGAAAACAAGACTCGCGGCAATGAGAGAGGCTTAGTTGGGTGTCCATGAAGGGAGCTGGTCATGTTCGGAGCCACAAGAGGGAAGGCTGAAATACTGAGAGGAACGCAGCCAATGTGCCCTTGAGAAAAGTAATTCACCAGGATTGTTCCAGCATCGGAGCAGACAAAGACGACGCTGTTGACAAGAACCCTTAATCCTCATGTGCAAAAAGTCCATTCAAAAGTTCACTACGACAAATAGG
The DNA here is from genome assembly GCA_025775065.1 of Hiodon alosoides. Taxonomy (NCBI): domain Eukaryota; kingdom Metazoa; phylum Chordata; class Actinopteri; order Hiodontiformes; family Hiodontidae; genus Hiodon; species Hiodon alosoides. The sequence goes on along the minus strand of JAOYSI010007188.1, from coordinate 4,875 downwards.
GCTGGAGGCCATTGTTGTATGGATGAATACAAAATAACAAAAATGAAGAAAAGAACCCTGAATAAGGGGACGCCACGCAGTGAAAGCAAAGTGACACAGTGACACAAGCTGTCATTGTTCAGCCCTCCCTGTGGAGGGAGCTCTTTAGCAGAGGCAAACCAGTGCTCCCAAGGGTCACCTTCCCTACTCCATCGGAATCTCAGTGGAGTCCGCAGTACGGCTGCCAACGCGTCTGGTTGTCCCGGAAAATGCCCTCTTTTTCGATCCTGCCAGGTTGTTTGAAAAATGGAGCAACATCCCAGAAATCTGAAACATTGAACTCAAATTCCCAGCGGGTACCTGTCTTGATATTAACACCGTGTGAGGTTTGTAACGTTTGCGTGCAGTTTGTGTACGCCAAGTTCAAATATGGTAGCCCTTACAATGAGCAACTTCAAAAGAACTCACATGTGTAGACTATTAACCCTTTAAAAAAGTCTAAGGAAGAAGACCCCGTTTTTAATATTAACTATATTAAAAATAAGGGTGCTGGAACTAGTTTAAAACAAAGCTCAATTGGCAGTCAATTGGCAGTCACTTTAAACAGTTGGGCTACAGCGTGCTCACCTAGTTCACGGTTCAATCAGTGAAAGATACTACAGATCAGACACTGCGTCCAATGAGGTGGACAGGGAATAAAAGATGGCTTCTCCTGGCCGTCTAACGAAGACTCTCTGATGCACTATGTTTGGCCAGACAAGGCAGGGCGGCCTATTTCCTGTTGTAAGCATCGCAGAGCACAGTGAGGTCAGTGTAACAGAGGGCTGCTATCAGTGATCCTCTGGCATTGCCAGAACATGACCGCTGTCCGACTCACTCCCCAGACACTGTGGTCCTTGCTTTGCAGCCTGACTCACTGCAGAGGACACATTCTCCATCCTGTCACGGAAATGTCGGTTACTCTGAAACATCGCCCCCCCACACTAACTAAAAATAAAAACTGTCAAAATTTTGCAGTAATAAATCTACAAACGCTGGAAGCAGTCAGGTCATCTTGCATGACATTTTATTTATTGACTTATCTTGTGAAAAGCAGTGATCTTGAAGTTAGAACAATCAAAGAAAATGAATGGGAGAAAATTCACTAAGATTGCTGTTAACCTGTCTCCTCCCAACATGTCCCGCCATTCGACAAGTGCAGTGACTAATCTTTACTAATCTTCAGTCCTAAAACTCTATAACTGAAGACAAAGGATATAAAATCTTTTCACCTTTTTTGTGCTGAACTACTGAACCCTAGTTAAGTTTCTGTCTTTAGTGCATGCTCAGTTGGTCGTAGAACCTCAAGAGAACAATTACCAAAAGCAATCTGTAAAAAGGTAAAATCTTTGCTCAAGGAGAAAAAGTCTATGTTCTATAAACGACAGCGCTGAAAATTGATCTAGGTTTAAATGAATTAACAGGAGCTCCCTGTGGGGGAGAAAAAAGATGATCTCAAAGTCTCTGTTCTCAACGCCTTTCAGATTTATCAACAGCACAGTAATTTCAATAATCTGTATTTTGTCGTCCTTGTTAACACTTTGGTTTCACATTAAACCAAGCAGTCAAATGTTTCAAACTAGATGCTTTTAGCTAAACTTGTGGAAACAATATTTGAATGTAAACCACAAAAATTGGGCGCTAGTTAAAAGTCTTTTTGAGTAGATAACTCAGTTTCTATCCCGGTAATACTACTTTCGCTGGCATCCTAACCAGTTTTGGCATAGTTAACGGTTAGACCATCATTTCCTTGCCAGGAGAGACATGGAGCCATTTGATGCAGCCAAGTTATGATTTGATTTCTTGCCTTATCAGTAGCTACCGGAGCTGACAACCCTACAGTCTCACCTTGGTCTCCCTCAGCAGGAACTGCAGGTCCCTACCGCTCAGGATGCCGTGGTTCTTCACGTAGCTGGGCAGGTGGACCGTGCTGGTCCCGTGCACTGTCCCGTGGACCTCGGTGTAAGTGTGAATGATGTCCAGGTACTTCCTCTTGTCCTGCACCAGAGGGAAGCGTTTCAGTTGAGGAGAGAAGCACGCTTTCAAGGTTTCACTGTGTCCCAGCGGGATTGATCTGTTCAACACGCTCAGGGTGCACTGCTAGGGCACCCCCAAGCTAATCTGTCTTCATTTTGTTTGCACCAGCATACTGTTAAAATGTACATCTTACCAATGTGTGTCCTTAGGAGCACCTAACGTTGAATGAAAACGTTGAATTGCTCTGCTACATAGACAAAAAATGTCATCTTTTATTTATTTTAAAAGGAATGCAATTTCATAATCTTTTTTATGCGAGTCAAATAAACAAAAACAAAATTGTTAAGGATTTTGGCAGTGCTTTCCTATCATGACTCAACTTTTTCAGAGGGAAACTGATTCCATACAGGACTAAAATTCTCCAAAAAACCATGATTATACGTATTTATACGAATTCACCTCTTCGATTTAGACTCAGTCTCTCTTCATAATCAACGCCCCCTTTTCTCAAAGACCATACTAACGTTGCTTTCGGATATTTTCCCCATCATTTGCCGGTCAAACATGCCACCACCAGACCGTAAGCAGAAGAGATGTCTGCATCAGTAGTTTCAGTAGCGATTACTGCCTTGGTTTTCCACTCTTTATCCAACCTGACTCCAAAGCCCAGAGGACAGAGAGTCCACACTCTCCTCAACACTAGCATCTCAGAAAGAGCAGCACAGTCATATACCGCAAAGAGTCACATGAGGACACAGTGGCACGGTGGGAAATGCTGAGCGTTAAAGTCATTTTCTTAACGTAGATCCATAACCACGTCCCACTATTTTACACTTACGAGGATCTCCAGGACCCCAGAAAGTGAGCGTGAGCCCACGGGACAGCTTTACGAGAGGAGAGCACGATTAATTATTCACAGGGGAGGAAATTTAACAACAAATGCACAACTCTCTTGCTGTCTTGGTGCCGGCCAATGAGAGACCATTCTGTAAGCGGCACTTTGAAGAGTTACAGTGACACTTTAGTTTAGGTATCCAATTATAAGACTTAGAAGCGGTCATTAACATTTAAAGTATATATCATGAAGATTTTACTGTACACATAATAATGAAACTTTTTCTGCAGATGAGAGAAAGCGAAGTGAAAACTATGAAAGTTAAAACTCCTTCTATAAACTGATGTCATTGAAACGTGGCAATATGGATTTATTTCAGTTTATTACCATAGCTAATAACACACTGTACCCCCCCGATCAGTATGTTACAAAGACATCCATAGTTACCTGTCACAGTTCTCCCTAATCGCCAAACACTGCATTTAATGCATTAATAATTTAATAATTATTAAATTATAGTAATGAGACTAAGTCCACAAACTATATCAGCGTGGTTATTACCAGGGGCTGCATTTTAAATGATAGTTGTGCTACTGGGAGTGAAAACCTTTTTATCATATTTCAAAACGGCTAGTGTCACACAACACCATGGTGGGTGACCCTGAGCCCCACACACCTGTGTGTAGAGATGTCTCCCTCACCTGGGCTCAATTCCGTATGAATCTCAGGTAATCTGTGCACAGCTGTAAACTCAACCCTGATGACCGGGTAGTAGGTGCTTTGTCAAGACAAGCCAGTGCTTTCAACACCGTCAAAATGTGCATGATTCCACCCGTGTAAACCCAAGGTTGTGGTGAAGAGGATTTTGCTAGGCTCCGATTCGACAGCAACACTGGTTGAGAGCGAATTTTAGAGTGAGTTTCAGCGGTTTCTGGCAGTAACAGATGTTCATTAATAAGACTAATGCAAGTATCAGACTACAGAGGCTTGTTATTGTTTCTTCAAATCTATATAGGACTTTTTTTTTTCCTAATGGCTAATGCCATTAATGTTTTTCCTCTTTGAAATGATAATCACGTGTAAACATCTGCCACTTAAAGGCCACGTACTTGATAACAGGGCGCATGAAGACTCCCTCTTAAAAACCAGGCATAACATCAGACGAGCAGAGAAACAGATGTTCCCACCCACGGGAGACATAAGCCCTCCCGTTTTCTCAGGTACAGCGCTGCATTGCAAATTTAATCACAACAATCCAATAAGAGTTAATGCCGTGCAGCGTCAGCAGAGACAAACGTGCTCCACTCAGTGCTGGTGGGAGCCACATCCGTTTACAGGATAAACTTCATCACATCCGCTACCGGGGCAGGCCTCTCTCGTCTGTTCCCCCGCGCACCGTGTTTACTTTACAGGGCCACCCCTTACTCATTCTTTACTCTCCTCTGCTTGTAACCGAGGGCAAGCGAGTAAGGGAAGACGCGGCGCCAGTTCCTCAGAGTCTGTGACCGAGCAGAAAAGCCACGCACCCTCCGAACGCTGGTGCCGCAGTCGCGTAACCACAGAGCTGCGTTAGGGGCCTTTAGCAACGCGGGGAATTCCGCAACAAGCGAAAAAAGATAAAGAGCGCTTTGATCGGCCGTCGTTTCAGGGAATTAGATGTCGTAGGAAAGGAAATCAGTCAGCCTACTACTTGGATTACAAGCGGCGGTCGGCAGGGCCCCCAGGGACCGCACTATCAGATGCCTTCGGCCTAGAGAGCTGTAACGGGAGAGTTGTAGAGATCTTACAGAACGCAAGCACAGCCGAAGGGGGTGGATTCTCACCTCCCTAACCCCTTTACCTTGGGGAGCGAGGTGTGAGGGACAGAGTGTGGACGGGGTTAATGGAGAAACAAGGGGAGGCAGACGGAAGGCTGTCCTGGCTGAATAATTTTCAGCAGCAGCAGCAGCACATTAAGAGTAAAGACCCTGGCTGTTTAATGGCACGCACACGCACACGCACACGCACACGCACACGCACACGCACACGCACACGCACACGCACAC
>JAOYSI010007187.1:0-12295 GCA_025775065.1 Hiodon alosoides | reverse complement strand
ATATCGATTTATTTATTTACCTTTAACCGGAGATACACTTCACTTCAAGTAAATGTAGGTCTCCATGATGTACTTTTTGTGGTAGGTCGTAGTATTACAATTAACCTGCTGGTTCTCCTGGTCACAAACGGCATATGAAATGCACAGGAATTTCAACATACATAATCGAACTCACCTCTCACAGTTGAGTGGTGGGATTGTGATTGGTCTAGAAAACATTTAATGCCAGACATTTTATATTTATATTTTCTTTCAATCTTTCTGGCTCAAGCAATTAAAAAAGCAATTATTTCAAAGAGGACTTTATTTATATCAAAGCAGATATGCCTAAAGAAAAATCACAGTGTCTTTAAGCTGTGTTGAGGAAGGGACTCTAAAGTGAGTTTAATGTAATTAAAATTATTTAGAAAAACATAGATGCAAAGAACTGTCAAATAGTACAACAAATGTAGGGTGTGTTCTGAGAAAATGCAGGGCAAAGATGCAGACTGTTAGACAGAACCAGAGGGAGTTAAAGAGATGGCAAGAAGGAGGATTAGGAAGACTGAGACAAAAAAGGGAGGCTTAGCCAGACTGAAAGTGAAAGTTAGCATTAGACAAAGAGAAGTTTAGGGAAACTAAAGGGAGAAAAGGAGCATTTATGGTTCAGAAGTGGCTGGATGCTTTCTCGCTGGCCAGCTCAGATGACGGTTTCCCTTCCTCTGTTTTTGAGCTCAGCTGGAACAAATAAACACAAGTGGACAGTCAGCCAGTCATCAACAGACATCCTATCCATGCCATAAATGTTTTAAATTTGATAAGGGGTGGGCTCACTTTAGTCTTGAAGAGCAGGTTGATGACCCCTTTAGAGCGGCGATCAGGAGTGCGATCATTAGGTAAACACACAGACACACTCTTACTGTCTCGCCGACTGCGTTCCCCTTCTTCTGATCCATTAGCTACAGACAAAGACAGACCTGGGGAACAGAGAGAATATGAACTGGACAGTCTATAACGCAGACACACGTGGGGATCAGATATGCTGGGAACTGGACCAAGTACACCTAAACCGACAGACCTGGGGAACAGAGATTGTAAATGCTTAATGAAATATAGAGCCATGATGCCTCACCCCTTTCGGTTCAGGATATGGGTTTTTATAATGGGAATGCTGAAAAGCAACGATTATTAAGCATTAAAGATACACTTACTTCTTATCAATTTATTTGTCACCATCTGCTGGCCATGCCCAAAATTTGATCGTTTAAAGGGAATTTTTAATAATTACAAAACAAAGGTTTGATTTAATTGATTGTTGGCTTAGAGGGACAAAATCTAAGACAAACACAATCTTGCCACCAAGAGAAATACACCTACCAATAATTAGTAAAATGTTTGCACTCACAATGATATAAGCCCATGTCTGCCTCTTACGTGGAATGAGAGAATTAGATTTGGTTCCAAGGAGAAAATTGTGATAAAAAATGAGCAATATAGGGTTGGACTTTAATGTTTCTTAACTTGGATATTTGAGCTTGACTGATTTGTTCCATGTTACCTATAACTGCGGAAAAGGTAGGTGTTAAAAAAATATCGTTTGTATTTATTATTTTTCAATTTTCTGCATTCCTATGATAAAAGGATAATTTACTTCCAGAAGCAGAGGGGGTGGGGCACCTTAGCTCTCTATATAGTGCACAGATTGTTATGTGTAATGTGTAATGTGTAATGTGTAATGTGTAATGTGATAAAGAAAAATATAAGCAAATATAGCTTGAGAGGAGCTATAGTGCAATTACTTGAGTGTGAAGCCGTGGGTGTATATTTTAATAATTTTATATATTTGAATGTATATGTCTGTTTGTGTGTGTGGGATATTACCTGCAATGGTAGGCAAGGATCTGGAGTTTGCATTGGTCAGGATGACACTGGTCACACTGGCTTCTGACAGGTTGGTGTCACTACAGAATTCCTGTTTCTTTGATAGCTAGTGGTTGACAAAAGCACACTCAGTAACAGACACTTCCAAATTCTCAAAACATACATTTCTGATCCTGGCTTTCGGCTGAAAAGGCTGTGCGTTTCCACAAGAAACTGATGTACTGATTCTAAATGGTCCAACTTCAGTGAAAATACTTTTATATTATTTTAAATGTATAGGGTTAAAAAAACGTACACCCAAAAAGCACATTGAATATGTTACAATTTCTATTTCCAGGGCACCAGCACTTTCATATGGTTAACAATTTTTTAATCCACTTTCATTGGATGAAGTGGCTCACATGACAGAAAAAAAAAACAGGCCAGGCCCAGTTATTGTTTGGCAACAGGGCTCCACAATAATACACTTCAAATACTACAGTTTTACTACAGTTTTTATCTTAAAATGCTTATAAAACCTATACTCTTCATGCAGATTTCACCAAACTAGGCATGTCAGGTATTTATTAACTTTATTAACTAGGGACTATAGGGATATGGCAAATCTCAGCCAATATGAATATCGACATAATGTCTATTAAATTAAATCTAATTAAGTGATGCTGTGGAATATGTCTCCTCCTGGTATGATATTTTTTACTTTATTTTATTCACAACTGTCCTCTTGTTTCAATGGCCGAGTTGAAATTTCCCAGACTTTGTTTTGCCTCACCCGCTTGTCTATGGTATTCGTTCTCTCTTTCTCCTCTGTGATGAAGATCATGCTGCTCCTTTTCTTCCTCTTCTTGGACTTCCGCAGTCGCACCTCCACCTCACTGCCCTCCTCATCCATTACACTGATGCTCCCACTAGATCTCTGGAGTGTAGAGGTCCGAGGAGCTGGGGAATCAGGTGCAATCATGCTGCACCGCAGAGAGAGGGAGAGATTCACATTTTGGGACGGTATTTTCTTCTCTTTCATATGTTCAGATTGGTTAACAACCCTTTGCTTAACACTGCTAATATTATGTTGAAACAAAACTCCATGCCAAATAACTGCTGATTAAATATGACATTAAAACCCTTTGCAATCTCTTTAATACTCCTGTAAACGTATTTATCATCATCTTCCTCGTAGGTGTTAAATAGATGACTTCAAACAGATTTTAGTACACAGAATTACATCTTTTAGAGCAGTTAGAGTATTTCCTCAAAGACAAAAAATGTTTTGCTGGTCTCCTGAGTGGCAATCACTGAATGCAGCGGACATCACGATATTTTATTAAAGTGCCTGGGAATGCAAAATTGCAAATGCTTTCTGCTCCCCAGGCACCTGCATGTTCTCAGTGCCAGATGAACATGTCATTCTTTCAGTTGCCATTTGCTACAGGCTACTTGATATGTCATCTGTTAAATGACATGTGTCCGCCAGGAACTTAATCAGTTCCCTTTAAGGAGACTTAGTCCCATATGATTATGCAACAGTAGTTATTTAGTCATTAACTTTGCTCATGGTTAGATAGCCAACTATTTTGTGGTGGTCTTATGCACTAAAGAGATGTGAGCAGCTGAAGAAGTGGTAGGAGTGGTATAATCATGCAGCCCAAACGGCTGGGGAAGAAGTCCTGTTACTTTTGCCGACATTATACGAAGTCTGCATACCAGCACAGAAACAGCCCCTTCAGACCTTCCATATCAACATGCTAAAGAAGTGGCATGTTTGGGCACAAACGCCTACACCAGTGCCGAGCAGTGTAAAGAAGGGGAGTGAGCTTGACTTGGGGCACCTGGTGGAGGGGAGAAGACTAAAACTACAAGGACAGTTCAAACCCATTCCTTACATCAAGACTAACCATGGAGAAAGAATCTCTTGCTAATTAAGTGGGCTTCGGAAAGTTTGTTCTGGAAACAGAAAGTTTGGCTGGGGCATATGAGACACATCAATCCCCTTTTCCCTTGTTCGGTTTGAGCAATGGTAGCATGTGTTATGTTTTGTTTGCTTATATATTTTCTCATTTAGTTAATTGATGGATTTTGTATTGGTGGAGCCTGTGGGGGAGGGCTACAAAATAAAAGGAAGCTGACTGATGTAAGTACAGCAATTGATGTATTGGGTCACTCTTGGCATAGCCAAAGCATACAAAGCTGTTTTGGTGTATATTTCTTTATGTTCAGTTGTTTTTTGCAACCCACTTAAACTTGAGCCCACCCTTACCCCAGCAGCACTAAGTCAATTCTGCTCCGTAATTTTCGACTCCTAGTTTCAGTCAGCGCATGATACAAGATTCAAACCATATAATATCATACCTAATTAAATCAATAGTGATTTTGAATACTTAAATTCCATCATGTTAACACTGATCATTATATGCACAGGTACAGGGCATTTTTTATAAATACCTCCTCGCTAGAACTTTGGCTGATGTGTCAGAAACCATGACTAATATTACTAACGCCATATTGTCAACAAATCTGGATGAAAAAAAAAAAAACAGGGATTCAGGTACCAGTCAGGATAAGGCTTGGTTGGGGTCCCACAGTCTGATTGGAGGGAGATAATAGACTGACGCAATGTGCGCATCATTGACCGGGGGCGACTGGACCTGCGTCCCTCCATATCCGGCTGGGAGAGAGGAACCGAGGAAGATGTATAATACAATTAAGAAATAGCTAACGGTTTGTAAGAGAAGGATTAACACTTGTTGCATATTATACATTTTCTATATTCAATAAATGCAATATCTCCCCAATGTATTAGTATCCATTTCTTCAATATATTCCCTAATATTTAGGAAAGCACTTATTTATTTTATATAAGACAACTGACCAAAACATATTCCAGCATCGAAAAGTCGTTATTATTTTACCCTACAGTTTACTGTACTGATACTTTAAAACGCCAATGGATGTGCTGGAAAATCTAAGTTCATATAGTATAGAACCTTGATGCTGGATGTAAAATGAGAGAATTAAGTATGACAGCCATTCAATTCAAACTATTCTATGCTCTTTAACACATCTAACTTCACCGCAACCCCATGTACTTCCCTCCCTTACTTTGTAACCCAACCGACACTCGTTCCCTTCCTAACATACCAGCTCTCTTGCTCCATACTCCTTCTCCACCTTCTTCTTTAGCTGCTTGAAACAGTCCTCCATGCGGTCATGGAAAGGTCGAAGGTCATCTGTCACCCTTTTCCCGTGCATACTGACTCCAGCACCCAGTAATGGAATCTAGTATGGTCAAAGGACATGGAAATTAAAGCAGAAACCCTAATTTTCTATAGTTTATAGTTCTTTCAATAATATCTATAGTCCAATTGACTTTTTAAAAAGTTACAACTTGATCTTATTTAATAACTTTTTAAGAGGTTAGTTCTCTTATACAGGCAAACAATAAACAGAAATAACAGAAATAATAATAAAATCCATTATTTCCATTTTCAGGCGCACAGATTTAGGGCACAAATAGACTGGCTGGGACTGGTTTTTTTTCAGGCTTAGAATTGTATCTCTAACCAATAAGATCCTCTTCTTGAACTGCAGTGAGCTCCCATACCCCCATTTACCTGCCAGGCGATTAGATCTTTGAGACGGAGCAGCTTGTCTCGGTCCTCTGGGTGCTGCTGATTATATTCTTCGGTGAAGAACGCCTTAAAGAGAGACAAAGTAGAAGGAACAAACAGAAAAAGACAAATGTTTAATATAGTTAAAACCCATTAGATTCAACACTTTGCAAAAGCAAAAAGCGAACTTTAGATGTTTGTCAAAGCCCAAGAAAAGCCTGTGTGGACAACGATATGAGCAGAACGATGCTGAAATACAGAACCCCTTGGTTATTAGGAGCCTTCTACATCCCTACTACTAAAGGTTGGTTGCAGAAATCAGGAAACAAGGTTTTGGTTGTCCCATATTAAAAAAATACAGTAAGCAGTATTGGAAAATTAGAAATATTTTACTTCTGGCAAAAAAATGTGAGTGAAGTTATAAAAGTATATCATTTTCAATGTATGCATCATCTTAAAAGTCTTTGAGTGAGTTCACCGTGAGTGAGTTAAAGGCAGTTTCTAATACAATCAGTAAATCATAACCAGCACCCTTCAGTCTCCTTCAAAAAGGCCTAGTGACCAAAACTAGTGACAACAGCTCCAAGAGGTTTTCAGGCCAATGGAATGTGTTTCCACGACTCCAGAGTCCAATGACGTTTTCATTTTATAATAAAAGCACTTTTATAACACCACTTCATAATAATTGTTGATGGAGCAGCTCTAGCAGGGCAGAAGTTGAAAGTCACTGAGCTCTTCAGTACGCCTATGTTCTACTGCCTATGTTAGTCTATGGAGATCTCATAGACATGTGCTCGATTATGTGTTTACCTTCTCATACTTAGCAAAGCCACCCATGACGGCAGGGTCCACGATGCCGTTGAGCAACATGGAGAGAGGATTTATGGGAAGGGTTTCATCACCCTGGTACTGGTTGATCATGGTTAGAATCTTTTCATTGGTGGACTCCATTGTTTCAATTGCATTTTCCAATGGACTGATAGTTGTCTGAGAGAACATGAAAAACATATGTAGACATATTCTCCTGGTACTTTTTGAAATGCGCAGATTAATATAAACAAACAATAACGATTAGTTAAATTGTCTATGTATAGGAATGTAATTATACCATATAAGTTACAGGTGTTTCAACATAACCATTGATAAAAAAATAAAAACTAGAGCAGACAGAGACAAACTGACTGACATGAGTCATGCTGATGGCTTCAAACCAGCGAAGTATTCCAGGGAGCTTGTAGGCTGTGACGAAGGTGGTACGCTCAATCCACATTGACTGCATATAAGAAAGAGAACAGACAAAGAGCCATAACAGGATATTAGAATTTAGGAATTTAGAATGTGCCTTGCAGTCAATATATCAGGGAGAAACAATACAAATCTCTGGCTGTTTTTATACTATTCCAATTACAATAAACCCTCACAGCGAATTCATTGTTGGGGTCCACGTTGCCCTTTCTCACTGGTCTGGAGTAGTGGAAGCGCTGCACGTAGTTAGACTTGTAGAAGCTGTGGGTGAGACAAAGAGAGGTCACTTAAAAACACAGAACATTCTCCCAAAAAGGCGTCATGTGACTGGATGAATGTAGCAAAACAAATCCGGCTTAAAGACAGCAACAGGAGTACTGAGCCCTGACTGATGAGCATGAAATGGATCAACGACTTAGTGCGTACGTCTTAGTGAGGGGCGCTATGATTTGTGGTTCAGATAAAGCCTGTAAGCAAAGAATATCGTGGTTGGTGAGTGAAAGGAATATTCTGACTTATTCTGACTGATTATTGGGTGTATTGGGTATTTACTTGATGATTTGGTCAGGCACAGGTTTGTTCTTCAGGCGTGGGGGAATGTCTAGGACTGGCTGAACAGTGAAACACTGGATGTCTGACAAGTATAGGTCAAGAAAGCTAGCTCATGTTTCTGAAGATACAGCAAATGAATGGTGCCTTGGACACAGTTTCTTTGTCTCACCTTAGTCCTCTACCCTGCCCCATATCTGGGCAACAGCTGCTGTTTCCAACACTTCAACTAGTCTTCTACTATTTGTCTTCACCTTGTTTTTTTGCCTCTGCCCTTCCTTTTTTTTTCCTTCCCCAGCCCTAACCCCTGCCAAACGCAAATGTGGAAGATGAAGGATACACTGATTGGGAGAGTTCTTGACGTCAGGTCCCGGCATGGTGGTGGTGTTGAGACGCACAGCACTGGGAAACTGGCTCATCAGCTGACTTTGGAAGTCTTCCCTTCTCTCGTACTCCTTGCCCCGGTGAATAAACACCTTGTTCTGGGTACAATGACGGCGACAGTAACGCACACACATCTGCATGCACGCACACACATTTTATGTGTTTTATCTACATGTGTGTCAGAAAGCATTGTGGAACCATTTCTTTTCCTAATTACTGCTAATTCATCAGTCACTGTGCATGTGTGTTATCATAATTATTGACTAAAAGAGTCAGGTAAACAAACAGAAACAGAAACACAGACACGAACACACACACAGAGCTCTAACCCGTAGAAAGGAGGGGTAGCCACAGCCATAATAACCCACTGCAAAGTAGTCTGGCTTTGGCCGCAGTATCTTCATGATGCTTTCATAAAACTTTGCCTGCTGCTTCTGCAAAAACAGAGATCACATGCCTGCTTACCACCCTGATACTTGACACACATGCTAAAAGTTACATTCAGTCAAAACAATGCATACAGAACTGTATAAGGGCTGGGAAGCCCAGTCTGTCCCCGATCTTGGTTGTGGTTTATGAGTGTGGTTTATTACGTATTCCTCTGAATTTACTGAACGGACACAAATAATGACCAGTTTTGCGCTGAGATTTGACTGTCTCTAAAGAGCTTCGTTAATTAGCTGAAGTATACTAAAGGAGTGTTTTTAGCAGGAATTCCTCCACTACGGAAACAGTCATTGTTGCAGGTCGGAGACACTGGGAACTACGCCGAAGACTAGAGAATTTTTCGCACCATTTCACACTATTGCAACCGAGTGAGGCACACTTTATCAGCAGGCTTAATTTTCCTCGCTGCTGGATAGTTTCATGCAACAGTAGCTGAAGCATCAGGTATTGTGTTGTGCCCTGTCAGTGGTGCTGAATGCACAGCTAAGATTCAAAACCAAATTCCCCCACAGCCAGAGATGACATTCAAAGGACCAAACAGTTTTATGCAATATCTAATGACATATCATGCCCCATCAAATTTCTCTGATGGGCCATAACTTCATTAAGTAAGATTTCGATTTCATTGTCTGTAAATTTAGAATTTTTTTTTCACGGGCACTTCACAATTTCCCACCATTAAACTGGAGCGTTTTATTTTTTTAAGCCTCACTTCACACACAGAATGCAATAAGGCGAGGTTCCTGTAACATTAGACGACGATTTCGCACAGACAATGAACACTGTGCATGCTCTCATCACCCCACAGTATGTGCTGCGCTTCTCCTCTTAGTATGGGTACAGATTTAAAATAATCTAATCTCATTTAAATTACAGAGATTATATTATATATAACACAGAATAATTGTTTGTTGTGGTAGCTATCTAACAATATTAGAGAACGGGATGTCTTTACCAAACTCTGACTCAGTAGCTCATAGTCAAAGACCTCCATCTCAAACTGCTCTGCAAGTTCCTTACAGAGGGCGATAGCTTCTTCCCACATCTTTAGAAAGAAAAAATAATTAAAGGAAATTAAAGGTATAAAAATGATAGATTCACTTACAAATGAACCACACTTTTAACAGCACAATACTGTGCAACCCCTGAACACACAAATTATTACAAAACACACACAAATATTTTTGGTATAGCGCCCCATTTAATAGTATCCACTAATATTCTTGCTTTAATTTTAAAACTTCAAAATGCAGACGCTTTTAATGTTGACATTACTGTCATTATGTATTTTGGACTAATGAAACCCAGACATGGGCCGTCAATAGGAGAGCAGTACCAACCTTGCCCTTATCGAAGTATCCAATGATGGTGTCGTAAAGAGTCTCCTTAAGTTGCCGCTGTGTCTGCGAGCTGCGGAACTCCAACTGGGGATTGCACTGCTCTTCTGACCACTGAGAGAGAGAGAATCAAACAATCGAGTTCTCAAAGAGTGCAGTGCAGAGCCCGGAAGTCCACTGTGGTGGCTCCTCAGTCGCTGCTTCTCAAATAGAGTTTTCCCAAAGCAGTAGAAGATGGCCTCTGTAGCACCAATACACAAGAGGGACTCAAATGGACTCCAAAGGGACGCCAAAGCAAACCTATTCAAATTCCGCCCCATAGCCCGGCTCTCCACCATTAGCTCTGTTATGGAAGCGGCAGTGAATACACAGCTACAGAGGGACATGCTGAGGAACAACATGGTCTCCGATAGACTGTATGGATTCAGACCAGGACAACGCACTGTAGACCTGGAGGTGGAACAACTCACTTGGCTCCAAAGCTACCTTTCCGACTGATCCGTCAGAGTTTTCCTGAGCCTCTGAAGCTTGCTCTATCAATGCCTCGGTGCCACAAGGCTCAATCCTTGGACCTCTCCGGTTCTCTGCCTTTATTGATTAACTTGTTGATGTCTGTGAGAACGATCTGTACCTCTACGCTGACACCTCAACCCATAGAGGGTTGGAGAGGGCTAGAGCTAGCCTGAACCGGAGTCTCCACCAAAAAAAAAAAACCTGGGCAGACAGATGGAAGAACATCCTTTGAACCATCAAAGTCCATGACACTTTCCAGAAAAAGAATTCCATCAAAGAATGACTGAAAGAATGACAGAAAGGATAACTATTTAATAATTTAGAATATGGGGGAGAAATTGCTTAATTACATGTCAATATAAGAAAGTGTATACTGCAAAGCAGCCAACGAATAATTTCCTTTTATTAAACACAACATAAGATACCAAATCAATGTCATAGACATATAATAAATATTGTATTTTGAAAAATGAAATTGACCTAGTGTATTTGTATATTAAGTTATTAATTTTCCAGTAACATTTTACCCTAGCCTGCAGGGATTTACCTAAATGAGACATTTATATGACTGTATTTACCACTACCCCCAAGCTTAAGCTTGTTGTAATTTTGCTAGTTCTAATGCTGGTGCAAACTCTCCCAATCTGATGCCCTTCCATCAAATTGGTTGCTTCTCCATCAATCTGTACTCCACCTCCAAATTGGCCACTGCTATTGATTAGCTGGCTACTGCTATTTCATCCAGTGCAGCAAGGCCCAGATAACTAGTTGTAAATTTGTAGATAGTAGGGAGACACTGATTCAGTACAAAAGATTATTACTAGCTGGCTTCATCAACAGATGAGCATACATTTAAACTTATGTTTACCGTTTTTATCCGTTTTATTTGTGCTATATCGTGTTAGAATCAAATCTGAATCGACTCCCATTGGATGGACGATTGGTTGACTTCTGTTACTTAAGTTTCTCCGTTAGTCTAGATATAATTTCAGGTCTCAAGGGTAACTTGAACCTTCACCTCTGTTGTAGTATGTAATGACAACAGAGAGATGCCCCCAGGGTAACAGGGCTCTGGGTGTTACCTTGAGCAAACGAGAATGTAAGAGGAGGGTGTAGGCTGCCTCTGTGTAGTTCTCCACATCCAGGTGAAGGTCTCTCAGCTTGTAAAGGTACCTGCAACAGCCAAGTGCATGAACGGGCTTACTAATCCGCAATGCTAATTAAACTGGAATCCAATGAGTTGTTATGACACATATCAAATATGCTCTGATATACCTCTCTTTTACCCTGGCACTTTATCCGCCCATTCAACTTTCTGTCCAGATACGATTTTACACTTTCCATGACACATTGACTAATTGCGATACATTCAGTCTTTCCATTACGCATTCACTCATTTAAACATATTAATTCATCCCAACATATATACTGCTTCTCCCTCCTTCTCTCCCTCTGTTTGTGTCTGTTTGCCCCACCCCCTTTCCTCCTCTCTCCATCTCATTAGATGGAAGACACACAAAAACAAGTGAACAAGTAAGTGTGAATGTCTGTATTTCTCCCTGTCCATGAATGAGTGTGTGATTGTTCAAAACCAGCTTCATATCAGAATAAAAACACACTTATTAAACCTGGGAAAAAAGAATATCACCTGATATACATTCTTTCACGGTTGATGTCCTTGTAGAAATTCTGAAAAACAAGAGAAAGAGAAATATGTGAGTTTGTTTGTGTGTTGTGGTCCCTGAAGTCTTCCAGCAGAACAGGACTCACATTCTGATTTAAATACGCCTATACTTCAATATATACCTAACGAATATCAATTCTGGGAGCATAGATTATAAGGTGACCGGGAATGAACCGTCTTGCCTGGTTTATAACTACTATACAAGATAAGGTTGAAGAAGAGGATAAAAATGTAAGGATACCAACTGATCTCACCACAACCTCTTATTCTACTATGCCTCCACCATTTTCTTCCTCAAATTGCCGTCTTCCTCAAATTGCCTTGTCCGCCATTTTTACCCATGTGTGTTTCCTTCCCTATTGTTTGTGAACACCCCTTAATAAATTAACACATTGTTTTATATCTTCATCAGGCTGTCTTTGTTGATTTTAATGAATTATCGATTAATTTAATCTTACTACTATTCCAAGAATGTACGTCTTCCCCCGTAATACGAGTCAATTATTACTTGCAATCTGAAATATATCAGTAAATTAATTTAAAAATGAGACTGATTGATTTGATCATCTGACTAAGCTCCACTGCACCAACATGCACTATATGGACAAAAGTACTGGGACACCTACACATTACACCTACAGGAGCTTTTATGACATCCCATTCTAAATCCA
>JAOYSI010007185.1:0-10537 GCA_025775065.1 Hiodon alosoides | reverse complement strand
TGTTTGGAATGTGTTTATTATCATTACTACTTTACTTCCTATGGCAGATTACTCTGGGGAAAGTGGGCGGCAGTAATTTGTTTGCTTGTTTGGAATGTGTTTATTATCATTACTACTTTACTTCCTATGGCAGATTACTCTGGGGAAAGTGGGCGGCAGTAATCGAGGGGTGCAGCCCGACCCCATTTTCATTCTACTGGGTTCACATTGCCAGAGACCAACGATACTAAAGAATCACTGGCCCATTACAGACCCTGCCAGGAAATACATTTTGAGGCAAAATTAGAGTTACCAAACGGTATCTATCAGGAAACCCAGCCTCGTGATCGGTGATCTTTTTGGGATGTGATCTGATAACAAATGAGTGACCTGTTTAGGATTTGATGTTAACCTGACACTGAACAAAATACTACACATAAGGTGATTGTGGCCATGCATTTATTTGTGGCACCATTTATTTAATTTACAATATTCAGGCAGTCTCAGTGGGACTGAAGAAGGCACAGTATGGATTTTCTGTCACGGTTAATAAGCAGATATGAAGTTAACCCTGTAATGGAAAGCCTCCATGGCTACTCAGTAAAGGCCCCTTCCGAGAATGCTGTAGAGCACAGCTTTGGGGAGATCTCACGTATTTAGTCTCCAGGAAGGTTTTAGGTTAGGGATCCCTAGATGTTGACACATGTTTGACCATTTCCTGGAGATAAACAGGGCTTTGCCTCACATAGGTGAGATGTAGATGGATAAGATATTACTAAAATATTCAGCATGGGTTTTAGTGAGATATACAAGCGTTTATAGTGTGTTTTTTTCCTGAAAGAGTAGAGGGGAATTGAATGAACAAAGAAAATGAAATACAGCAATTTAATGTTTCATTTCTAACCATGGATATGAATTCAAGACAAATCATTGATTACACTTAGTTCAGTCAAGCTGAATTTTCATTCCATCCATTTCTTTCTTATCCTTCATTTTTGTTGATTATAGTTTGTTTTTTTATTTTTGTTGAAGTTGGTGCTTCACCAGAAAGTCTGGTTAATGTATGGAGTAAGTGAGGAAGAGCAGATGGATGGTGGCGTGGTTAAGGATCGTGCTGCGGAACTCCCCCATTGACCCAGAGGGTCTGTTAGCTATTTGTACAACATCTCACACAACATCGCCCATTTACTCTGTGGTGTCCATGTGGGTCCAGAGCTCATGGCCCAAAGGAAGCTGTCCTGAACTCGCTGGGCCGGTGAGACCACTGCCCCCTGCTTGAAGCCAAGGAAGAAAAGTTGAGGTCACGCCTACCTTTTTTTTGCCCACTTCTTGTACCCCTGGTTTTAAGGCAATATCCTTGAGTCAGAAACATGTTTAGGAAGGCAAATTAAGGACAGGAATACTGTGCAGCAAATAGTTTTGCTAATGCATGCTTACTTGGCTTTCATTAAAAAAATAAGTCGGATGCCTGTTGAGTGCACAAAAGTACATATTTTAGTTAAACTGTCTGATCGTTTTTGGGGTTTTGGGTATTGTGTCTATTGATGCTGAAAGGTTTTTGGTCTATTTTTTATTTTTTGGTAATTGCATGTCATGTTTGCAAACCGCGAGTGGGCTTAACGAAGGGAGGGTTCACATGAGGGAATGATTACTAACCATTGCTGCCCACAGTAATTGCCCATAGGAAAAGTGCCACTGATTCTCCATATGCAATCGGCTGCTGTTCATGGCATCACTTGAAGACCTGCCAGGAAAATCATACAGCCTGACGTTTCCTGTGTCATAAGCATCGGCATGCTAAGGGAAACCGTGTGGCAGTGTTGCCCGTGAGCTCTGCTAATGGTGTCTGTCAGGCGTGAAATTGCACCAATGCTTCCGGATCGCAATTGTTAAACCCGTAGACACACAGGTCGCAATTATCCATGCTTATTCCCTGCATTCAAAGCAGCATGGTCCTTTCAGAGAGCACGGCCATGCTCTTGTCCGACCCATTGTTTCAGTAAAGTTAAAAGGTTGACATGGTACCTTGTTTCAGCAGAAGGCCTGTGTGCACTTCCTTCGCATATTCACGTATTTGCTTCATATTACATGTGAGGTTCGCTATTGCTCCATACATTGACAGTTGCAACCAACGACAGCGGCAGTTGCGAGCTAAGGGCAAGTCCTGCAAGCGTTACCACTCAGTTGCATCTCATCACAATGACTGAAGTAACTGTAAGGACATTCAGTTCCAATAAATGAAACAAAGATCCGGCAAGTCCATAATTAGCTCTCATTAGAGCATGTATATGTATTTTTTTTTATTTAATTACAAAGTTGTAAACGCATTGCGAATTAGACCGATTACCTCTTTTGTCTGTGAGAGCAGAGGCAGACTCAGTGATGCTCCATAATTAGCCTACCCTGTCGCTATTGATCCTTTCACTTTGTGAGCAGGCTTTCTCCAGCCTCCTCCAGCACATCCAGTGCAGGACTGACGGCAGAGCAAGGCTCAATATGTGGGGGCCCCATCTTGGGCTGTAGGATGGTAGTGGGTGGGTGAAGGGGTGCATCATTACTGTCCTGATGGCAGAACCCCCATCCCAAGCTTCAGAAATGGATCTCGACCCCACGCTGAACCTTAAACAGCAACAACAACAACAACAACAACAAAAACAGCTTTTTGTTTTCGTACGCTTGTCTGGTACCAGCAGTTGTGTGTTCCGGTTGTAGACACGCTCTGCTTTGTCCATGTTCGAAATCAAGAGCGAGGAGGGAGAAGAAATCGGTGTGGGAGCTCTCGAGGGTGACGGGGGAGGCTGAATCTGTGCCTCATCCCCATCATCCTCTTCTCTCTGGGTACGACTGTCTCACTCGTCGAGCCGATGAAGAGACGTGATGAAACAAGTGGAACCTAGAAGCCTGCTGTCGACCAATAGGAAACATCCTGGAACATTGTTTACTTGGGTAGCAAACAATATTGTCTATTTATATAGCTGAATGTATATTGAAGCAGTGCTGAAAGGCACGGCAAATTTGCCACTCTTGTAATATCCCTTTTCTTTGACCAGTTGAGTACAGTGGCATTCCTAAAATACTTTTCAGGGTTTCAGGAACTCTTTTATGGATATTTAGCATACTAATCCTATACTTTGGCTTCTGGAAACACTCTTTATCTATTAGCAAGTTCCCTTTTCTTGTAACATTCTGAACACACTGGTCCAGATTTGGATTGAGATCTGCTCAAAGTGACATCCAAGCCTTCTATGGTTTTTTATACATCTGGCTTTGGTCTAGTCCTGGTTTCCTCCCTGTCAGTGGGCCCAAACCACAGAGATTGGCTTTCGACAGATAAGTCTGGAGCTTTCTCCACAAGCAGTGACTGAAGAGACTGCGTCAGTACTTGGCACGCTTAACCATTTGTTTAACTGGGCATCCATACAACGAACAGACTCTGTTTAGGGGGTTAACCCAGACGACTGATAGACTTTGGGTAGCCAGGAAATATGCTCAAGTTAAATGAAGCCAACAAATTATGCTCACTGTCTCTAGGGTGCTATGTTGTGAAAAAAAATCATTCAATTACTCACAATTGCAAGTGCACTCCAGCAAACGTGTTGTACTATATATTTACGTTGACATAAAAAGATTCATATTATTTATCTGGCATGTTTCAAAGCTTAGGAACGCTATTAACAACACGCCATTGTCTTATGATGAAACGTATGCACGCAATATAGCATTGCGTATGGTCCGTCAGTGAAAGATTTCATGGGCAATCAGTGTCTGAGCACGGGAGGCGGAATCCCAGTGAGAAGAACACAAAGGACGAGCAAGCCTTTTCAGCGCACGCTTTTTGTTACAAGTTAGCCTTCCTTTGGCATTCATCCTCACCACTGAATTCAGGCCGCATTCAGAGGCGCTCGCTGCAGGCTATAAAAGTGTAGTGTGACCCATTCGGCAACTCTGCTTCATCTGCAGAGCCTGGCAGGAAGCATAAAGGAACCTGGGACCAGCTTATGCCATCCCTGTGGATTACATAGGTTAAGTCTGGAACCCACGATTCTTCTGGTGAAGTGCCACCAATTACATCGCTGTTGATCATTTCATATGCCTGATCTAATTTAGAAAAGGACAAGGATTAAGTTGCAGCCTAAAGCCAAACAAGCCTGTGTGCTATAAATAAGAGGGGGGAGGGTGGTATAAGGAAATAAAATATCTAAATTTTTGTGCTGAAGTGAATTGAATGCATGTTCTGTCTGCAGGCCTTTAAATATGCATGTAATCAGTATGCCTTTCTGTGTATTTCTGTGCAAAAACCAGCCTGCTGCCACTGTGCGCAGTCCATTAAAACTGTTATGTTGTATAGTGCGTTCGAGATTAACGGAGGATGTTTACAATGTACTGACTGGCGGTCTAACTTGCAGAGTGGAATCTGCAGAATTGCCTTGATGCTGGAAACCTGATATGAGTCAAGCAAAGGCTAGCTGTGATACCTGTGCAAAAACTTCTCAAAGTGTTTGCAAAGTATCTCGCCATTTGTTGTTACCAGTGTGCAATTTGTAAGTTTTTCAAGCCAAGTGCAGTCTTTGTAATAACTGCAAGGAAACAGAATATCATGGAACTGTCAAAAAGGCTGCTTTAGTGACGCATAGTAAATGGTTGCTGTTGATTTACTAGCGACCTTCCAACTTGTCTTAAATGGTTCACAAGGTCAGCCCATTCATCGATGATTCATAAAGAAAGGAGCAGCTTCCTGAGGGGAGAGAACAAAAAAGGGTCAGTCTGCCAAGTTTTGCTAATAGCACGGTTTGCCCAGTCCAGAAGTATTCGAATACATTGAAGTGGAACGCCAGTTTAAGGCTGTTATTCTTTATTTTAGAAAAAACAAAATTAACCAACACACTCCCAGAAAGTAATGCAAATAAACCGATTTTTCAGTCATAAAAATTTTTTTAAATAGAAACCAAAAAAACAGTCTAACCGAAATTTGGAAAAAAAACGTATTTTTTTCAAGCTCTGCTGTCTCTTTTTACAGTCTTAACTCGTTAATTGTTGATTGATGCTGTTATGGCCTGGGTTAGTCTCCAGGGCTGACTGCTGGTTCTCACCACAGGCTGTGTGCCGAACACAGTCACACCTGCTTTTGCCATGAGCGAACTTAGAAGTGTGTTGGGACGTGCGGTACACTTGAGCAGCAGCAAGCCTTCAGCATTGCCCGTTGTTCCTTGTGACCATCACACAGAGTGACGTTTAAGGCTCTCTTCAGGGACGCGGCTGCCTGTGCCGGCACTGTAAATCACCAGGTTCGAAGGGACGCAGTTGACGTTAGGGTCTGCTCATGCCTTGCCGTGTCATTGGGCGATGCGTTCTGACTCACGTGAGCCCACTTCTCACTCGTACCCAAAGCCACTGCTTTATCTGCTGCCCAGATCTACTGAGGTGTTGAAGGAAAGCCATTGATCCTGAAAATGGCAGACGCTAATGTTTGTTTACTTTCAGTGTGCAGATTCAAGGCTCATGATATGATCTTGGATCAGATTGAGGTGTCCTTAAGATTGGGAGCAGACTGGAGAAAACTTTTAATGACGGTTTGGGGTGAAATGGAATGTGTTCTTGATTGATTGTGTTAGTAATATATTCCTACTAACATGTGATTTAGTGTTACTAGTAGCTGTTGTGGTAGTAGACCTTTATTGTGTTGCTATGGCATTTGATGTCTCTTCCACACCTCTAGCACCATAGCAACACAAAAAAACTTCTACAGCTACTATTAGGTTTGTGAAGGCCCTTATAAAACTCCTGTTGTCCCATTGCATTCAGCCTTGTCTTACCCCGGAGGCGAGGAAGCTGGAACTGGAAAGATATGAGAGAACAGCACCAGAGGGGCTCTCATCACTGTTCAGGACAATTAGACAGGCTGAAGAGAGCGTGGATTACAGGGCACACACATACGCACAAACGCACAAACACACAAGCACAAAAAGCCTTCTCCCTCCTTTGCAGTCGGAGGAATGCTATCAATAGGGAAGGTCCGCTATTGTAGTTTTTTATCCGTGCAGACCACACACATTACAGCTTTTTTGTTTTGTTTTGTTTTGTTACGGCTAACATACTCAGCATTGTGACTATTGTGGATGTGTCCAAAATAAGTGGGAAAGGCTTGCTACCGAAAGGGTGCTGGTTCAAGTCCTAACCCACCTGTTGTATCCTTTAGCAAGGGTCTTAACCTGAATTTAGTTGTATAAGCGGATGAATTAAGAAATTGTAAGCCGTGTGAGTCGCTTGGGATAAAACTGTCTGCTAAGCAACTAAAATTGTAAATTAGGCAAAAAATTTGTGGGCAAAAGACTATCACTCAGCTTTGGTTTATGGTAGAGAATGCCCTGTACTTCTACAAGCGCAGCAACCTTGTGAAGCCTTTTTGTGTTGTCATCAATCACTAATGAAGAACAGGAAACGGTTCAGAGTTGTTCTAGACACATTTTGGTCCTTGAACTTCATTGCATGGCGTTGCTATTGTCTCTCATCACAGTTCCTTACACCTGTCTTAAAATACTGAGGTCATAAATCAGGGGGATTAGAGCTGCAGCAGTTCCTTAGGATCCAGAACCAACGATAACACATAGGCTTAAATATTAAACAGAGCAGGAAATGTGCTATCTGGTGCAACACCAAGACTGAAGTCAGACTCGTTTTTATATAAGCATTGAAGACAGCTATATTTGTGTGATCGAGTTAGCACCTGCAGGTCATAGTAATTCTGGTAGTTACTATGTAGCTTTAACTAAAACCTTTGACTGCAGAGTGAGGACTAGTTGAGTGAAGAGTTTCTATGTTTTGAGTGCCCTATGAATGTTCCTGGGTTAGACTGCCAGTTCCACAGATGCCACCGAGGGAACGGGGGGAGCAAGTGTGGGGGGTGGGACCGGGGACTTAAACAATGAGTCTGTGGTTTGTTTTCGCACAATTAATGTGTCTAATTAATGCAAAAACAACAATTAGACAACTGTCGCCTGTCTCTCGGATTGGCCTACTTCCTATACCAAGTCTCTGGTGCCCGATATACCTCGTGTTCCCCAAGGCCATAAACACTAATGCCCAGGCCACAGCCAGTAACTCCACTGAACAAATCATCTGGAGGACATCTAGCACTGTTAACAAAGACACTCGTCCGGCCCTCTGTAACTCTGAACATTGCAGGCAAACTTTTATGACCCAGCATTTTGTGCAGGCTGGCTTCCTATCAAAGTAGAATCTGAGGAACACATCACTTGTATGAAATGTATTATTTATCAACTTTTAAAATAAATGTAAATAGCCATTGTTAAACAATCATCTCCATCCCCTCCCGTCCTTATCGCAGAGTACAGCGATTTAACTCAGGTCTTGTTCTCGGCTGAAATTGAAACTGAAGTGTTGACGGCCGAACGGACAAGCTTCCCCTGGAGGTTACAGGCTTCTGGTCGCGTCTCCAAGGGAACAAGCTAGGAACGTCTCTATGTCGCCACGCGACAGAGGAGCAGTGTTTTCCCCCGCGACAAGCTTACCCCGATAACCTTCTGCTGCCCTACCCTAATCTGCCTGTCTGGGGAGACCTCTCTCCCTGCAACCTCACTGTCCCATAACTGTCTTTAATCTTCGGCGTGAGCCAAACACCTTCATTTATATTCCTGCGCAGCACTGATCCTGGCAAAACAAGCCCTCACACCCCTCCAGACTTTCTCCCACCAGGCTCTGGGTTATTAGGGTATCTGTTTTTGGGCAATATCATCCCGTCCGACTCAAATTAATCTGGCCGGCCCGGTCATTAATACAAATACCTGCCTTTGGTTGCCCGATCATTCTGAATGTTTATACTGAAAGACAGACTGCAAAAGCACATGTTTCAGCGAACCTTCAACACTGCAGACAACCGATGATAAGAAAATAACTCACTGTTCCCTATATAAATTCTCTCGATACTAATGGGATTCCCTGTAGATGTCAATACATTGAATTTGTAACAAGACCGGTATCCAAAGCAGTTGTGAATATATGCTGGTAGGCACACCATCTTTTCCAAAGCGTAGACAGAAAGATAAATGGTGCACGGTCAAGTTTAGGTCTCCAGCAACAGAGATCTCTTCACTCTCTTTGGCGTGTAAGCGGCCCGCGTTTCAAAGTCCTTGGCGTCTTCCCACTTTAAATCCCCGGCTACACGATGAGCAAGCCAACATGGCCATAACTCTCAGCTCCGCGTTTTGCCCAACACCATTTGATTTCTATTAGGGGCTTTTGGCGTGTGATAAATGAACTGTTCGGAATGATGTCACCCGCCGTGCCACAAACTTGATGTGATTACTATTACAGAAATCATTGTCAGGCAGAGAGCTTGCACTCTCTCTCTTTCTCCCTCTCTCTCTCTCTCTCTCTCTCTCTCTAAGCCCGGACCAGCCCCGCTGTGATGTCATGCTCAGTAGAGCCAGGCTAACCACAGTCCATTTCCATGCGCCAGTTCCTCACGACGCTTTCTTGGGTTTCGTCTGGGCCTAAGCTAAAAAGCGCTGATCCGCGCGCAAAGAGAGAGCCAAGTGGGGCCGGGAGCGGTCGAGCCTGCCCACCCGCAGCGACCGATGCAGCGCTCAATCAGACCTCGGCCTGTCTGCACCGGTCCGGCCGCGCCTGAAACGCCGCCGTGAACCGGAACGAACAGGTTGTCTAACAGGACATAGCGCTCCTGCTGGGTGGAAGCACTGGTGGCCAAGGACACATCGCTTGTGGGCTGACTTGTGTTTTTGTTGCTTTTCAAAAAGAGGCGTCGTCTTGGTGAACGGAGACTGTGCGGTTCGTGTTTTTTATCCATTTAAAAGCATTGTTGGCTTGTTTCAGTTAGTTTTCCGTAGCCCTTTCCAAACCAGAGCACTGGACACCCAAATCTGCACACAAAAGAATTCAACAAACATTAGGGAAGTCTTTAAATATTTACTTTAGCCCAGCTCAGCTGATATAACATTGTTATTTCACTATTGTATTTGGGCTCACACGCAGTAAGAATTAAAGGTGCGCAATGTTTGCTGCCTGGTCATCAATGGGAAAAAATGTGCCCTATACAAGGTAAACCATCCGTCGATAGAAACTACAGGGTTGGCTGGAAAGGAGTCTGGATAGCGAGGTCACCGCTTGCCACTTCAGGGAGAACTGACCTCAGGGAGACAGTTCACTCCTAATGTTGAGTTGCTGGACAGTGTCACAAAGGCATCAGTGGAACAGAGCAGACCTTGCACCAATGTGGCTGTCAGCAGGAAGTCTTCCCCTGCACTGGACTCAGAGAGGGGCAGCGCATAGCCCAGCGACAGTCCTGAGCCCAGGGTTTTTCACATTGGGAAAATGTTCCTTCCGACTGCATTTACACACAAATAATATACTCCTCATCGCCTGAGTTCTCAACTGGAATTTCTCTCACTGTGATGTGTGCACAGTAGATTCCTCTTATTTAAAACTCGGTAAATACTAATAGTTGAAAATATATAAAATAATGTATTTAGTAAATGATCATTTCTGCACTAAATTGAAGTTATTATACCAATCCCTATAGCTGGAGTGAAATCGTTTTTTAGTGTTAAACACGCCAAATGAATCAACTTAAGTTGTTTAAAATCGGTTCACCTTTATACAGCACGCACAGATACAGCAATTCCTCTGAGCTTTCCTGTGACATAGTTCTTTCGGTCAGCGAGTAAGTAACTGAAGACACATCCTAAGTTGTGCATGCGACGTGCTTCAAGGTGCCTTCGTTCGAGTAAATCAGGCTTTGTTTAGTTTCTTCTTTCACTCCGACCGCATGCTGATGAATCACCCTGATTGTAAAAGGTATCACGTACCAGTTATTTGTACTCGTTTCACCTGGCTGACCCTTGGCGCTGGGGCTAAAATGTGTTTTTTTTCCCCGCTTTGTTGCGATCGTTTTAAACATGTGGCGGTGTTTTATACGCTCCTGAGGTAGCTTAGCTATTAACGCAGAACCTGATAAAAGCTTAGTCAGACAGTGATTTGGGTCAATGTACTATTTTGATTCCCGCGTGTAGTTATATGCGGATCGTGGCCGTGTCATTTCTTAAGGGTGGGAACAGATGCTGTTCACAGCATTAACATTTTTAATAACAAGGTTTTTGAGGTTTCCAGCTATTTAAAAAGATTGTGGCATTTGTAAACAGGCCTGTTTTAAAGTCATTCCCAGCCTCAAGCTGCCACAGTCTTGCCTTTCAGATGACCTGCAGGGTTTTGCGACGATGCAGGGCTGAACACGAAACGGCTCAGGGCACATGGGTGTCTGAACAGAACCCCTCCCGTCAGTGAGTATCATTGAAGGCATGTTGCCAGGCAGAGAGGGCTCTCGCTGCCACCTCCCATTTGCATCCTCTCCAGTTTGCCAGCGGATGAAAAAAAGGTACATGAAAGATTTAGCATCTTTAGTGGGTCCACCACGTGTTACCACAGGAAAACGGGTTGGGTCGATGGTTGGCTATCGGGACTGGGCTGTTTCTTTCATACTGCTTACACACCTTCTGGGTCAGACCGAAGCTGTGAGCATTACATG
>JAOYSI010007181.1:0-12301 GCA_025775065.1 Hiodon alosoides | reverse complement strand
CCCCCCCCCCCCCCCCCCCCCCCCCCCCCCCGGCCTAGGTCCTACTGAAGTTTAGGGCTGTCGTGTTAATGCATTTAATTGTACCCCCGGGTCCTTTCAGCTCCCTACACCCCCCACACTGAGTAAAGAACAGTGATTTGCCGACAACTTTACAATGGATATACAATGGCAAAATTCCTCATGGTCTCATCAAACTATCATGGTCACTAAATTGTAGTGCCCACATTTTATAACTGTAATTTAAATTGATATTTTTTAATGTAAAAAAAATATTATAAAGATTTTTATTCTTGTTACAAAAGTAAAATATCCATACTTCTTTTTATTTTTCCATGAAAATAAGTCAGAGAGAATGTCAAGATGAATCACAAAAAATAGATAAACAAAATAAAATTATTCTATTATTGTGGAACTAATTTTAGGGTACATTATTTATAGTACAATATGAATTTGGTGACTAAAACATTTTTTTTTTTTTTACATTTACACACTCACTTCTCCATTGTAATTCCTCCTGGACAGTGGGGTTTTAAATTGAACACACTTTTGCATTTGTTGGTCAGAAATAACAGGGATTACTTTATCAATCAACTGCCAATAAAAGCCACTGCCTCTGTGTTAGCAGTAATCCACTCACTCAAATAAAATAGTTTAGATTTTTTTCTGCAACCCACAAGTTAATTAAACAGGATCTCATCCCTGCAGTCCACAATCTTGCTAAAATTCGTATAACCTCAAGATAGAAAGCCATTTCATGAGATATTGGTATAAACCATCAACACTTCCCAGGGGTAATCCTAACCCTGGTCCTGGAGGATCCTTGAGTGTGGAGGTTTTTATTTGAGTGCTTAAGAACACTAATAATGGCCTTAATTGAACCAAACCATTCTTTCCACATACTTTTGAAGTTGCTAGCTATTTAAAGATGAAAATCCTGCTGGAACCACTGCCTAAAACATTAACCAATAAACACTAGAAACAGAGATGTGGTATGATGTATAAATGTGAATTACTTCATTACTTCAATATGAGGTTGTAAATAAACTGATTAACAATTAAGGTTGTAAATAACCTGATTAACAATTAAAGACAACAATAACCTAAAATAACAATCACTATATTAAATTATACTGCATTCAACAAGCCTTACATAATCCCAACTCTCTTCCTTTAATGCTGGCTCTCAAAGCCAACTTGAGCGGCACGTCTCCCCTTACTCGTTCCAGGCACCTTCCCGGATTACAGGAACTCTGCGTCAGTCCTGCTTCCTAGGCCACTATCACCCTCTCCCATCTCTACCCCCATAACGGACTCAGACAAGTTGTGGTGAAACAAGTAAATAAATAAATCCTGCCACCTGCTGCTCCTCCGACCTCTTTGATTTAGACAGCAGCAGCAGCATGCACAAAGATCGCTGAGGCCCAATGTATTGACACGGCCAGCGTCTAACATGGTCAGGGGGGAGCTCTGAGCTCTGCACAGGCTTTCAGGGAACGGTGATTGGGAGGCCAGCTGAGGGGTGCATGTTGACAGGGAAGATTCACATGCCCGCTGACAAGTTTTGGGTCTCTAATGTGAAAGGCTCCTTGTTCAAGGGAGTTTGGCTTCTCTAAACCATATGTGCTTACACATGATCAAAACTACTGCTAATCACTGAGGCACCCTTAATACCCAAAGATCAGGAATTATTAACAGTAATTCATTTTGGCCGTGGGAGAATTCAGCCTCCTTCATAAACAGAATAAAGAGTAAACTGAAGATTTGTTTATTAATTTCTTGAAATCATTTATCGAATTCAGGGTTTGCGTTGTGCCAGAGCTTAAGTCTGCAGACACAGGGTGTGAGGCAGAATACGCCTTAAACAGGACAGAAGTTCATTACTGAGCAGGAGACTGACAGACACACAGACACAACATGGGGCCCATTTCACAGCCAATCCGCCTACCTCACAAGTCTTTGGACCGTAGGAGGAAACTGGAGCACCGGGTGGAAACCCACACAAACAAATTATATTCAGCTAATTCCAGGGCTCTGTTTACACACAGAGAGTTTGTGGGTAAGGTGAAAGAAGGAAGCCCTACATCACCGGAGCTGTAAAATGCCTGGAAGCACAGCTGTTATAGGAAAACAGACATTATATATTAAATTATCAGTATATTAGCACCAATTCAAACTCATTACATTATGGAACATTGAGTTAGGAAGAGTATTTACTTAACGCAGACTTGGCATGGTTCTACGGCCCGAATTGAATATACGTTCTACGAAAGGGTTTTAAAGCGTGGGTCAATCAATACCAGGACTATCAATCTGGACGCAAATTCAAATGAAAAATGTGTTTCTATCAGTTCGTATGGTTTGGACAAGGTCCACACCATACCAATAACAATGTTTTTGTTGGAAATTATAATTAGTTCTGATAATGCAGCCAACGTTGGATCAACAGTTTGATTTTGTCAGCATTACATTACCATAAGTGATTACATTATCATAAATGATTTACCCAAAACACTAACCTACCATTAAATCTCCAGTCAACAATCTAAACATCCTTCCTCAGAATGAGCTCTTTTATAGAGATACATTTTTTAAATGATTAATTAACACGGGCACAGGCACGGGCACAGGCACGGGCACGGGCACAGGCACAGGCACGGGCACGGGCACAGGCACAGACACAGAAAAAGGAACAGACACAGCAAGTTACTAAGGATGGAGCAAACAGGTACTGCATCCTGTGAAATGTTGAATGCTGTGCGTTAATTAATTTTACAGTGAAACTACTCACTGATTATTTCTGATCCACCCAATATTGTTAGAATATCTGCTGTGAGCGCAGCTATGATAGGGCTGATTGTAAGAGGCTAGAACCGAGCTGTGAAATGACACTGAGCTCAACCAGCTTCTCGAGATGATGAAGTTTTCACCAAATACACGTGCGCGCCCCTTCTTAG
This sequence comes from Hiodon alosoides, assembly GCA_025775065.1. Taxonomy (NCBI): domain Eukaryota; kingdom Metazoa; phylum Chordata; class Actinopteri; order Hiodontiformes; family Hiodontidae; genus Hiodon; species Hiodon alosoides. The sequence continues at coordinate 9,347 of JAOYSI010007181.1, read as the reverse complement.
AACATCAAAAAAGTGTTTGCAAAAGTAATATCTAACCTTGCCACATATATTTTTTTTAGATTACAGCTATTTCAATGATGCACCTTCTGTTCATGCAAGAAGCTAGTCGCCTCTTTACCAAATAGTTTTCTTGGAGAAAATTAACAGATATAATTTCCTGTTGTTTTAAACATGCCGTCTTCAATACCACCTTCCCAGGTTTGACTGTTGCCATTGTTTCAGCCCTTTTAGTCTGGTGCAGATGAATTTGCAGTTAAGCCGATGCAGGGGCCAGAGACCTCCCACGGCACACTTGCCCATTAGGGCTCCAAGCTCCTTCCCCAGCTGTCACCCCTCGCACTCGCATGCTCTCACCCAGGGAGGCACAGGCACGCCGAAGCAGCCACCGCCATTAAATGACAAACACTGGCTTTCACACACAAAATATTCACGCACCAATCGATCAGCAGCGTTCATTACAGGCTACTCTCCTGTATTTTGTGCCCGTTAGCTTAAAAGTGGTCTCCTTGTAACACAGAGGTCCTGTTTAAGTGTACAAGTGATATAATTGATTATGACCATATTTGTGAGAGAATAAAAGTGGAATTGACAAAAAACAAATAGTGGGCCTCCATATCTTTGCTTGAACAGAGGGCTCGTTAAACAAAGCGTTAAAAAGGACGACAGAGAAGTGATTGCGATAAATTAGTCACAACTGCATTTAAATGACTAAATATAATGTTTAACTAGGTTTATTTAAAAAATGTTAGAACAAAGGGTCAAGATGGTGCTGAATCTGTAAATAGGTACCAATAAATTGTCAATTTAGAATTCCTGTTGCAGAGGTGTGAAAGCTATCATGTTAAATTCACGCTGTAGTGTATTAAGAGAAATTGTGTTGTGTTTATACAAATACTGTTGCTGTTGCAATAATTAAAACTATAAACCCAAGAATATTATGCACACTACACGAATGCATCGCGGATGAAGACCATATTGGAGTGTATTATTGTTAGTATGGGTACACTGTGAGCAATGGATTTTTGTATTAGAGGTCTCTGTGTGACGGCCCTGCATTTGTGCGTGCGTGTGTGTCTTTCTGCTGTGTGTCTGCGATTTAAGCGCTTTACTGTAGCACTAAAAGCTGCAATGATCGATTTTCCTCTGTTTTCTGCGGCGCACGTGGTTCAGTAATCAGGGCTCCCATCCCCACCGGTCGATCGGTATTGATCGCCAAACCCAGTGCGCGCCCAGTCGCAAAAAAAAAAAAAAAGGCGCATGGGTGACACCAAGAGGAAGAAAATGGAAATAAGTGAACTACAAAATAAATTTGCGAATCAATTCTTGAAGACAATAACGTGTAACGGCAGGAAACATAAAACGAATTGTAAGCAGTAACGACTTTTAAATATTGAAAAAACGTCTCAAAATTATGTTAAAAATGTTACATATTCACCATACAACCCCGTCTCTGACACTATCCTAGAAAATATTTTAGATTATTTCGCTATATACTATCCTTAATAGTATACCGGATTTAAAATGCACTTACATTTACATTTATTGTGTTATTATATCCAAATAGATTCAAGTTCCATCAAGGTTATTTTTTACATGTTCGTTGAATAAAACAAATGGTTTTATTAACACTAAATAATCAAAGCTATGAGTAATTAATATCAAGACAATCTTGTAAAAAATGGACGAAAGTGCGGATGCAAGAACAAAATTAATAGAACGCTAAAAATAACAAAACATACACTTTCAATAGTACTATTCTAAACAATGTATTAACCCGACGGTTAAAAAAGCTAGTACAATGCAACACATTGACCTATCCACGGTTCACACAAAAATCACATGAGCGGGCATACATGATTCCTATGAGATAGCTATGAGTGCAGGTTCAGTCTCGGAGGGCCCAAACAAAAGTGAAATGAAGGCGTAAAATCTCCTAATGGAGTGAGAGAAACACAATATGTGCTGCTGGGCAAACAGTGACCTACTACAACAAACACAGGGATTTACAGTGGTAATACCATGTTTAGTTGCCATCAAAACATGTAATACCAATAATAACTCCATTACTCTTTTTTTTAAAAATAATAAATTTGCTAAATAATAAATGCACGACTAAGTCAGTGGATCCCACAAAAAATAAACTTGCACAGAAACTTACTTGCAGACATGTTCTACCATTGTGAATTATTCTCATAAGAGAACACACACATACAACAATCTTACATACAAAATGCATATCTGTTTCAAAGATTTGAATCTACGTTTATTGGCTATGCGTTGATGCTACATGTGAATGCTGCCGGCTGCAGTACTGAGGTGTAATAGGAACATAGTGGATGTGCGGGTAAGGGGGCTGAGAGCAGGGCGGGTAAACAGATTTGACTGGACGGGGGTTGGGGGATCGATGGGCTGTGGCCCACTGTAATTAGACACACAGCGCCGCGGCCTGGCTCCAGTCACTTCAGCACCGCCACACTGAGAGAGGCACCGGGGGAGCCTGGAGTGAAACGAAGGCGATGGGGAGGGAAGGGAGGAAGCGAGATCAGAGCGACAGAGAGGGAGAGAGAGAGAGAGAGCGGATGAGTGACATTAGGACACTGACAGAAAGGGACAGTGAAGAAGAGACATAGCCAGAATAACTGCGATGAATGAGAGGGAGAGTCGTTGGAATGGGCATAAGAGGATAGAGACTGTTAAGACAGGCAGAAAAAGTACATTTCAGAGAAAATTCTATCATTTTGTTCCATCTATTCTACACACAATGGTGACTGCATTAACACAGCTGCCATAAATCCCTCCAGTTTTGACCAATGACTCCATCTGTACTCAGTTGTAAACTCAGCCAGTGGGGAGATATAAGGGTATCTCTCTTCAGGGGTAAACACATCGAGGAGAGGTTCGGCAGTTTTACTCTTTTTATCTAAAAATAACATCATGCAGCCGAATGGATATCCCTACAATGGCCGTTTGAAGCAAAAGGCAGATTTTTGCTGGAGGGGATCCCGACATGAATCCCCGCAGACCACCCTCTCCACCCCCCGATCGGCTACGTATGCACTAAAGGCTAATCTCTCTCTCCCTCATTGGCACACATCCCAGCAGCAGAGTCCCTCCGTCTCCCACTGCTACCCAAACAGCATTAATATTGAATCATACAGCAGGGTCTGCAGAAGTAGGCACACTGACCTTCCAGTCACATGGGAGCACCGCACCACAGGCTACCATCCATTTTCAGTCTATAGCTTCTGCTTGTTCACTTCTCCCTTGGTCAGATAATCTAGACAGAAAGAATTGTCTTTCAGAGATAAAGAGTTTTACAAATGGAAGTGCACCATATTTTATCTGGAAATTTGGACTGCAAACTAACTTGATAGCATGTAAAAGAAAGGCGAAGGATAGTTTTGGCTAATAAATAATTTCTTTTCCTCCTCTCCCGCCATTCATATCCTTACTTCCCATAATCTCTCCCCTTCACCTCCTCTTTAATTCTCGTCCCCTCCCCTATTACAACACCTGTCCTCTCCATCTCCCTTCGCCCCTGCCAGCCTGCAAGCGCAAGGAGCAGGAGCAGCACAAGGACCGCAACCTCGCACCCAAGAAGCAGCGGCTGGTCTTCACCGACCTGCAGCGTCGCACCCTCATCGCCATCTTCAAGGAGAACAAGCGGCCCTCCAAGGAGATGCAGATCACCATCTCCCAGCAGCTGGGTCTGGAGCTCAACACCGTCAGCAACTTCTTCATGAATGCGCGCCGCCGCTGCGTGGACCGCTGGCAAGACGAGCACGGCGCCAGCCCCGGCCAGCCGGGCACCTCAGCCACCACCTTCTCCAAAGCCTGAGACCTGGGGAGGCCAGGGCGTGGCCAGGGAAAGGAGTCCTCTGTCCTCTACTCAAAATAAACATCCTGTTCATGCCGTATGACCTCTCAGGGGCTCCTGTGGTTCCCAAAATCTGAAAAAAACTGGACTGTTAAGAAAAACACAAACAAACAAAACCCATTTGCAAGTAGCTTTACACAAGCACATGTTACTTGCTTTCAGGCCGATCCCTCTATCATTTCTTCAGGATCCAGAAATATTCCTGAGGAAAATTTTGACATCATGCCTAAAGCTTGGACTCAAAACCTTCAACTCGGGCTGCTGACGGGTCTCTTCTATGGCGGCATCCAACACACGTTGCAGTCTCTGTATATTTACATGAGCAAAGACAAAAAAGGTATGGCAATAAATCTCCAGGCAGAGAGCTTTGTCACTTTAAACAGTCCTGTGCACAAGGTGGACAAGAAAGACAAAAAACAACTGCCAAGGGAAAAACAAGCTCAACTGCCCTCTATGCCCATTGCCCTTTTCACCATATATATATTCCCTGTTATCTATACACTCTATAAAATCCCTTGGATCATACAGCACATCAATCAATACACAACTCAGTCAATATAGACATAGGTCAGAACCATCCCTAAGGGAGAAATAGAACATGAGGCGTCATCTGAAGACACAGTTAGTCCAGGCTAGGTCTATATTTTTGCACAGATGTTGGACACCTGTTGGGCGACTCTGTAGTCTTACGGGAATTGTTTTTATATTTCTCGTAACCGGGCTGATTCTGTTCCAATCTGAATTGTGCTCCAAGGGGCCTCCTTTCCTTGTGCAATCCTGAAGGAATGCAACTTTCCAGGCTTCAAATAATCTGTGATAGACTCTGAAGTAGATAAAGCCGAACGAGTGTGGGGAAGATAATGTCGTTACTCTCGGGACATCCAATGGTTATACAATAGTGACAACCATGCCCACGTTTCATGTGAAACGATGACACCTGCAGAGCTGGACTGTGAACTGCAGTTATTTTTTGCAGGATTATCGAGAATACTGACTTTATCAGATCTGATCAAAGCCACTGCGCGACACGAGAAGTTGACCATACATCGTTATGTATGTACCTCTCGCCTGTTAAAAAAACATAGTCTTCAAGCAAATGAAGCGGCGAAAATATCCACATTCAACAAGATCACTGAGCCTCAGATAAATAAATACTGTGGTACAACTCAAACAGAAGTAAAAACGACAATTTCATGTAGCTCGTTATCGGCCTACAATTTAGTGGTGTTCTTCAAATTCGCCCACGCAGTTCTCGTCTTGTCGGCCGAAGTGTTGTGCTTATCTTGGTCTGAACCGCCATGTTTATTTAAGTTTTTAAAGGGTAACATAAAATCGGCGTTGAACGCGCAGTACGGTCCAGAGAAAACTACATTCTCCACGATTACAATAGCGTAGAGGTAATCTGCACAGTCAAACAAACAATATTGCCTTCTTGGTGCTCGGTAATCTTTCTTTTGATATTTGCGCACAGCAAGTCAAGCTTTGCTGTGAAGAAACACATTATGTGCACGCACAGTTGGATTCATCCACGTTTAATTCATAGCTATCAAATAATACCTTTCTTTAGACACCTGCGATTTATAGTTAGCTTGTCGCCAGTTGTTGGGTTTGCATGGGGTAATTCTAGACGGTATTACGTACCGTTCGGAAATTACAATACACCATGTTTTTGCTTTTATTTGGCTTTGGCAACAGTAACAATTTAGTCGACTCTTGCTTTATTTTTGGAAATGCAATATGCGTATAGAAGAAATCTGAAAACTAGTGGTTTTTTCAAGGTTGAAAAAAGCCTAGTCTCGTTAAAAATGAAACGAATGGTCTTCAAGTTACAAACGATGCACAACAATTTGAAAAGGGGTTTCTTCCGGCGTTGAAACCAGACAACACGGGTGCTGGGGGCTTGCTTCATGCATAGAATAAGTGGAATACAACATACAGTCCAGGCGAGCAATGAATTCATGCATTCACATAGAAACGGACACAAAACGTGCGCACTTTTCACACAAACTGGCACAAACAGATCAGCCAATTCAGGCTGACCGACATATTTTTATGCCTGTATGTCTTCGTTTTGGCCACTATGGAAAAAGTTGAGAATTCTTTGCATGTTTTGTTATTTCTATAGAGGCCATCGTCAGTACCCTACTTAGACGTTATTTTAATTAAATGCGGCATGGGGTATCAATGTTTTGTGCAGTTTAAAGAAATGTTAATATTTTAAAAACATTGCTAGTCTATTACCAAAGAAAACGACACTAGTAAAGTCTAAGGACAAACATAAAATGAGCTAGAAATGAAATCTCCTTTACACGGGGGGACGCTGTGCTCAGTGGCCAAACGTAAACATATAAACTAGACACATGATCGAGTGCCAATGACAACTGCCTTAATTATAATCTAAAATGATGGTACTGCAGTCATACAGATACAGTGCCCGCCATGCCCTCCCCCCACCTTGTGGGCAATTTGTGCCATACGACCAACGGTTCACTTCTGACGCCATACAGATGTACTTTGTTTTAAAGAACGCTAAGTAGTCCATACAGTGGAGCAACATTCAATGACAAAACCTCATAACAAAAACAGTAACAATATAAAGAAAGCGGGAAATCAACACCACTACACGTTAAACTAAGAAAAATAAAATAAAAATGAATCTTTCTTTCTATCTTTATGTCTGACCTTGTCCCCTACCCTCTTCTTTCTGTCTTTTTCACTCTAATGATACTGATGCGGGTAATTCGTACCATAGACACAGAGTTTCTATTTCTTGTTACTATTGTGCTCTGTTGTGCATATACTATATGTAAAGCACCTTGTTGATAAAACCAAAAAGGAAAAAAAAAAAAACTAAGAAAATACTTTAAACAGAAAAAAGAAGAGCGGACTAACACAAAAGTGGAACATTTTACTGATGAAAATTGTACTTTTGAAGGAAAGAACACTTGTTTCCATGAAAAGGAGGAAACGTGTAAAACAGCGACAGCACATAGCCTGATGGGGGAGGGAGGTAGCGTCTGACCTGACATCTTGGGGACGTGGTTTTCAATAGTCCTCTCTGCCAAGGCAGGGTTTGAAAGTATGGAAATGTTGTGATCTCCTTTATGTGTGGGAGGAAGAGGGTCCTGGTACCAGATGGGCAAAGCAAGATGCAATTGGATTCATATTAAAATCAGCATGGCCTACAGAGGCCACCACAGTGTTTTGCTGAAAATAATTTGATGTACCTTGTTATTTAGAGGAGAAAAGAAGGTATGTGGAGAGAGTCTCTATTTGGTATGTGTAGAAAGTTGGAGACTATGGATAGATATCTGTGGTACCCTTTTCAGCAAGGATATACACATGTATATATTTAGAAATATAATTCTAACCAAAATAAGCGATAAAAATGACCTTTGACCTTTGTAGTGGGAACAGTGTGGCTACCTCACTGAGCTGAGTGGTTTGTGAAACCGCCACTGATACCAAAGATTTCTTTGGCCTGCCAATCCCATGCTGCCTGGGGGGAGGGGAAACTTAACCCAAAACTGCCCCCCCCTCCTCTGCCTGATGCTGTCACACATAGACGGACCAACACTTTGACACACTACACATCGACACAGCGCAGTCAGACTGCATTGTGCCACATGGGGGGAGGTGGTCGCCATGCATAAAGAGTTGAGTGCCTTTTTCCTTCAACCACGGGTGGGACTGCTCTGGACATACACACACATTGCACAACAAAGACTTAGATTTTCACACATACAGAGTTTTAAACATGCGTGACAATATATGTACACCCTCCTAATAAAAATGATACAGAAATACAGGCCGATGTACACCAGCCATGCCATGACATAAATACACCCATAAATACACACACTCACACGCACACGCACACACTCACACACACGCATGCATGCACATACACACACTCACATGCACACACTCACACGCACACACACGCACGCGCACACACTCACACGCGCACACACACGCACGCATGCACATACACACACTCACACGCACGCATGCATATACACACACTCACACGCACACGCTCACACGCACACACTCACACGCACGCAGACACACAAACTCACACGCGCGTGCACAGACACACGCGCACACACACAGATAGAGGGGGGGCAAAGAGAAAGGGCCAGGGTGAGTGTTACATAATATATCCTTAAGCACTAGAGTGAAGCACTATACCATGTATAAGGTCTTCAGAATTTTTTTCATTGGGCTGCATTAATCTATGAAAATGTCTACTTGACACAGTATGTATATTCACCCTTATACACATCTGTGTGAAGGGTCTTTTATGTATAGATGAACCTCCCTGCCCAGTCGCAGTGACACTCCCTCCAGAGATATTTTTGTGTGGTATATAGAGAGTGGGAACAGTGTGACTGGCTGTCGGGTTAGTCTGTGCTATTATTTACCAAAGTCTCTCCAGCAGATGTCGCTGTCTCTTTCAATCCTGAGCAGTGACTAATTCTGTATCCGATTGGTTGTTACTAAATATACGTAGCTCTCACCCTTTAAACTATTGACTCCTCCCAATGGCTAATGCTGGGTCTTGGCAGGCACGTGTTGACAATTAATTCTGAAATACCTCAAATCTTTCGTGTAAAGTTTATGTAATTTAAATAACAATGATATTAATGATTGATTGATGATACTACTATGAACAATAGTTAGTTTGGAACTTGTGACTTGAAGCTTTATACTGTTAAATTATGTTTAAATTGTTTTATTTTTGTTTTATTGCAGCAGCATGTACGTGTATAATGTTTTCTTAAAGAAAAGACTCCCTGAATGTCCCTGAAGAGAGAAGTAAGAAAGGGTTATGGGAAGGGGGGGGTGGGGGAGCAAAGGAAAGGACAGAGTTAGGGTTTGGTGCGAAGCTTACTAGAGCAGTAAATACACTAATTGACTCTTTAAGAGATTGACTGGAAAAAAATGTATTCATCAGAGACAAAACCAATGCAAGAAGCAAAAGTTTAAAAAGTATGGATTTCAAAAACTAAATTGGAATGTCAACTGGTGGAAGTTTCTTTTTTCTATTGATTTGTAAATTTAGTTTCCCTCTCTCCTAAAGAAAATTCAGTTATGTTTGAACAGTGTTTTCTGTGTGTGTTCACGTGTTCCTGGTGTTATCTAAGAAAAAGACAAAAACTCAGCACCTCCGTTGAAAAGAGGATGCAACCCTTTTTCCTTTATGCATGGATATTGTATAACTGTATAGAAACCTGCAGGAATTACCTGTGATTTGTGGTAAAGGAGGGGGGGTTACTGGGGGAAGGAAGAGAAAACAGGGGTTTGGGGAGAGGGTTAGGTTAGCAGGAGGGGTGTTGGAGGGGTCCTTGTCATTTTTTACTCCTGTTGTGCGTAGTAGCTCTTTTCTCTATTACTATTTCCCAGTGTTGATTTATGTTTGTATATAAACCCAAAAGAGACACTGTGTATAGGGTATTGGGTGGGG
>JAOYSI010007178.1:17827-43840 GCA_025775065.1 Hiodon alosoides | reverse complement strand
AGACACACACACACACGGACACACACACACACACACACGCACATGGACACACACACACACACACACACACACAAACACACACACACGCACATGGACACACACACACACACACACACACACACACACGGACACACATACACACACATGCACACGGACACACACACACACACACACACACACAAACACATCCATACACACACACACACACGCACATGGACACACACACACACACACACAGCACAGGTCTGGGGCACGCTGATCCCATCTGAGCCCAGTGGAGGGCCTGGTAGAGCTCATTACGTGGGGCATGTATACAAGCGCAAGTCGGAGCCGGGCACATTAAACACGGTGCTGTGGGGACTCAGGAGAGGGGCCCACTCTGAGTTGGGCCAACGCGTCACAGGGAGACCTGGGGGATAGGGCTGCTCGCTTTCAATCTCACTTCCTCCCAGCTCTTTTCAATTTTGATTTCAGGATGAGTGAGTAAATACATGCAATGCACCGAATTACATTTTACCACTGGGCAGAAGCAGAGGCACTGAATATTTAAACACAGAGCCTTCTGGTCTCCTCTAAAAACATATAACTAGGAAGCCTCTACATAAAACTGGAGTAGGAAGATAGTTTTCTACATCACCAGTGCAGAAACAGCCATAGTCAAATGCAAGCTGATACCACAACAGAAATACTGGATTAGATGAGATTAGCATTGTATCAACACAACACCGCAAGCATGACTTTTGTGTCACCCGCGTCTCTGTAATGAAGAAAAGCAGCTGAGGGCTTTTTTATAATACAGGCTCTGAGGATACACTACAAAAACGTTACACGCCGTGTGCTGGAGGGCGCACATCTCCTTTGTGTTCCTGTCGCCTTACCCGTTGTCTTGCACCGCCCGGCGTGGATCTTCCTCAGCTCTACTCCCTTTAGGATGCCCGTCAGGCGCATCTTGCACTCGCTGTCGTAGGTCTGCCCGTCGCTGGCGCACAGCGGCTCACTGTCTGGGGGGCAGGACTCTGGGGAGGGGACGGTCTGGGTCCGGCGGGTGTGGGGCTCCACGCGACACACCACGTTCAGGTTGTTCTGGCTGTCTTTGCACGGGTCTGGGAAAGACAGGGAGTTCAAATAATCAGAGGTCCACTGTAAAGAGGTACCAGCTGCACGTTTGGCGCTCGGTGACGGAGAGATACATAGAGGCTCGGAAGAGTTGCTACGCCTGCCGTTGTCGGTGGCGGAACCGGTGAAGGCTCAGGGGTCGGACCCGCCGACGCCATAAAGTAAAGCCGACGAGCCACTGAAGTAGGAGCAGCAGCTCCGCCAGCTTCTCAGCATAAGGGGATTCATCTGCTGCTGCCACGCATTAAAACACTGCCAAGCTGTGAGCAAGTCATTAAAAAACAGAGTGACAACAGCACACATGAAAGGGGCTGCAGCTTGGCTTTAATGTCGGCGTGGGGAAAGCGCGATTGGAGCAGTCTTGCCAGGCCAGTTTTAATGCATGTTACCACTGCGCTTTCGATCCCACGCATTGGGAAACGGCCCTGGCCCCATTGGCGGGAGTCTATCATAATGCAGGGACTGCCTTCCTTAATCAGGCGCCACACAATCAAGTCGTTAATGCCCCCAAAAAAAACATTAACTCCCAATATCACATCAGAGTCATTTCCAGGTTTCTGTCTTTCCACCGACATGGAGGCCATTAGACAGAGCGCGTCGTCCCAGGGACAGCTGTGTAAATCATCTCCATTTGTCCATGTGAAGACAGATCAAACTTTGGCCATGCGGCTGATGAAGATTTAGGACCCAGAGGCGTTTTCGCCTGTGTTTTTTCTCTCTCTCCAGAGAATGGAGTGTGTAACCTTTTCATTCCACTCTGCCTGATTTATATTTCAGCCTTTATGGGGCGTTCATCTCCATATGGCCTCTCAGGTCTCATCACTGGTGGAGGTGTCTGCTTTCTTTGTGTCTGTACAGGCTTCCCGGCGACTCACTGGAACACAGACAACGCAACCACACAAGCAGACCCAAAAGAAGGCGGAAACCAGATCTCCGCTCACACGTACTTGAAAAACATCAGGAGGGTTGAGCACTCTGAATGGGCTGAGCCCCAGATCGGAGCACGGAGAGGCAGGCAGCTGATAGGCGGGAGGCATGGAGCAGGCAGGGCATACTCACCACAGGGCCCCTGGTACTGCTTGCGGATGTTCCTCTGGAGAGCGCAGGCTTGCTTGTTGAGCTCACACTCGTTGCGGTAGTCCTGGCCGTCACTGCCGCAGACCACCTGCTCGGGCTGCTTCTCGCAGCTCAGGGGGCACATGCACTTGGCCGTCAGGCCGTCGGAGGACTGGACACAGGTGCTGCCGTAGCTGCAGGCTACTTCACTGCACGGGTCCTTCAAGGCTGCGGAGGAAAGGGTTTACGTCAGCCAACAGAGTTCTGCCACTTGTGAGAGGGATTTGCTTCCATATGCGAAAGCCTCGTTGCCGCCGTACAGCACAGTGATTATGAACACAGAGCCTCAGTTTGCGGTGTTAGTCTCTTTCTAGGAATGGCGGCAAACTAAATATGCTCTCGCTGTCACATTTACGGTATCCCAGTCTGTATAACCAATTTAGATGAAGCCACGCGCATAAAACCTATTCAAGCAAACATCTGTCCCACCTGCGTCCACCAGGCAATTGCCACAGATCCATGCAGACTTCTTCCTTGCAGTGTACATGCTAGCTTCGGTTAATACTGCCAACTGGCAGTGTCCCCTATTTATCCAGATGAACTGAGCGTAACTTGAAATGATTAATAAAAGACTTGCATAAACGAACTCTTGGCTGATGTTTGACTGAATAAGTGTTTGTCTACACTGCATGCCGGGCAGAGCTGTGACAAGCCCAGACACCGCTCCACTCAGTTATGGAACACAAGTTGAAGTAGGCTTCGCATTTAAAATGCTCGCCGTGTTCGGCACCCTTTCTTTGCGGCTGCAATATCCTACATTTGCATTCTAAATGAAAACCTAAATGTGAGGTTTTAATCATTAAATATGAGGCCATATTGCATTTCAGCACACTAATTAGGAAGAACTTTAAAAACTTAAATGCACTCTTGCCGTACTCTTGCGTAGTTTCGAGGAGGTTATTATTTTTCATTTAAATATTTATGGAGAGACTGATAAAACCATTCAAAGCAAAGGCACAGCGTTTGTGAATCCTCAGACCATTTCAGATTTGTTCCCTTTTTAGCAGTTGACTATAGGGTAAACACCCCCTTTATTCCTCACTTTTATTTTATATTTTAATCAGCAGTTGCTCAATGCACTGCATATTTGTGAAATGTTTTCCCATGCCTGAATCATCAATCGGAGGCTTTCTTAGATGGGGGAAAAATACAAAACAATAAAATAATAATTTTGAACAACATAATAAAAACATATCTTAAACCATGGATTTATAAATAAACTGCATGGAGATAACTTGTGTAACTTTGGTGGTGTGACATCTGATCAAAGTGAGTTTATCCCTGTGCTACAAAGCACAATCAGCTTCAGATTTTTCTTTCTTCCTTATCCGACTGACAAATATTTCTGCAGTCCAGTGTAAATTTCCCCTGGGTTTGAAAGGAAGTGATGTTTATGTAAACAGTGCTTCTGAGGCGGTCCTTGAGAAGACTGCTTTGACAGTGTAATCTCATCACTGGTGTTAGGGATTATTACACCACTAATGAAAGCGTGTGGAAACACATGTCTTAGAAGAACCCCAAGCTGTAAACGTTTAGATTACATGCCAAGATTGCATTTGTGAGTGCACGCTGCTGAAACTGAGAGGAAGTGAGACAAAGTTTAAGTGCGATTAATACACTAAAACAATTAGTAAGATTGTAAAATCTTAAAAGTTAAAATTGTATTGCTTTCATTTGTTCCAAAACCGCAGTGGCTGAGATATATACCAGAACTGAATGCCGATAGCAACTGAACTAAAATTATAATATTAGTTAGATCGTATACAGGCAGCTGTTGATACGTTGATACCATTGTGGAGAATTTTTTTATTTTTTTAATACCGGCTTTCCTCTCTAAAATATGTCATTTGCTGCTTTTTCATGAAATCCAATCTCAACTATGCTGTTATGATTCAGCATGGCAAACAATATTCACCATGGTGGCTCTAGAGGGCAACAATAGATGCGGAAGGGGGTTGTGCATTGTGAGAGGTATGAAATGCAGACAAGAAATACATTGCTATAGACATGGAATAACGTGTAGACACTACGCTGGCGCTAAGGCAGTGCAGGCTGCAGTCTGGGCCGGTTTGCCTCTTGACAGTAAAGAGAATTAGCCTCAGACTTTGCGAGCCCATTAATCAGCGGTCTGAGGACTTCTCTTCTGTTGCTGTGAGCTGACAAGTGACAGGAAGGGAGACTTTGATTTGAATACTAAGAGGCTGGCCTGTTTGAAGTGTCCTCCTTGGCATGGCATTAGCGCAGATAATCACCCTCTCCGATTGAGACAAGGAGCCAAATTGCCGGTGAGAATGTGACCAATTCAATAAGAAAAACAAACGAACGCCAGGGATTATATAAATACACACACACATACCATCTCCAAACACAAACGCTTTAGTTCATTAAATGCGGATGTCCTCTCCCTTAGCAGGGAAGTGTTAAAATACTCCGCCAATTTCTGATCTTGATAACGGGGGGGGGGCATTGAGCACATTCATTCCAGTAAGATGGGGGATGAGGAGAAATTGCCCACATTTCCTCTGCGTGGGGAAACAATGCAGCCCGGGTGACACAAGCTTGGAGCGGGAGATTGTAAAGATTTCACTATCCGCCTCTCTCCAGCTTCCTCTCTCTGATGCAGATGTAGCAATGCTGTGTTTGGACAGGGAGCCATGACAGGTTGACGGCTGCGCACCGCAGGCCTGCTTGGGAGACCCAGACTTGACGGGCCCCCTACACAAGGGAGGGATAACGAGGAGGAGGAGGGTCGGAACGGCGGTCTCTAGGGGACGGCTTTGTCACCATGCTGTGACACCATGGTGCTGCTCACCACCATTGCGGCCTCAGAGCACCAGCCTCCCAGCATCCTCTACCCCCCGGCCATCTTCTGAGCTACTGAGACAGGCTGAAGTCCTCTAAGCGAGGGCCGTATTTTCAGCTTCTCAGATTACTTAGCATGGTTTTTCTAAATGTCAAAAGCTGCCATTGCCTTCTGAATTTATATGTTTCTTGGTTGTCCAACAGCTGCAGTTTTGCAGCTGGGCGTAAATGATAACACACACAGAAGAGTTCAGATAAAGCTCTGTGGTCAGATTTAACTATACAATTTGCAACTACTAGAATTTGTCCTCTAGCAGTTTATCATGCGGTACGGGGAGTACATTGGTTGGTCTGATTGGTTATTGTGCAATCACATCTTTACCAAAGCAATACGCATTTTGCTAATTGACCACCAACCCCTTTTGCACTTGCGTCACCTTTTGAGCAACCACAACTCCCTGCCAAAATTGCAAAATTGGACGCACCTCCATCTGCCTAATTCTATGAATTGCGCCAGCATTTGTGTAGATTGTTAAAATCATCATAATAGGTTCTATGGTTTAACATCGCATTTCAAGGTTTGAAGTTACGTTTTCTTTTTGTTAAATTTCTTAAAGCAAAAGATAGAAACACAGTCATTAGTATCACAAATGAGAGCCAATTATCACAAATGGGAATCTATTTTTGGCTCAAAACTCATCATTATCTTTGTTTGTAATTAAAAAACAGGATAACAACCCCCTGACTTCTGATGACCCCATGGTGCATTGTGCATAGTAACAGTAAAATAGGGCAGAATAAATTTCAATTTGGAACTTATCTGGCTCCCATGAGAACTGTCTCTATGATACTTTACCTTCCAACCCGCACACAAACACACACACACTGCTCTCAAATTCCAGTCAATAAAAGGTTCAGCAAGAAAGGCATTTAGTATTCACTAAACCATTTAGCCAGCAATAGATGAAATGATCGGTGGTCTTCCTTAAGAAGAGGGGACTGAGATCTTTCTGCAGGAGAAGAGACTTATAACATCATGTCATATGGCAAAGCACGCTTTCATTTTCAGCTTTTTTTGCCCTTTGTTATTCCATTTGTTGGCTTATATTTCAATATTTATTTCATTTTAAATTCTTATTAACGCGCAAGCTGAGCTTGTTTTGAGCTTGGTTTATTTGTTTAACTGTAACTCCTTTTCCACCAGTGTCATCAAATGAACTTAAAGGTAAATGTGAAAGAAATCTACACTTAACGGCCACAGGGCAGTGCTCCACACAAACGAAACCCAGATTTATGAACGGTAGATTCAGATGTCTACACTTCTCTCCCATATACTCAGTAGTGGAGTAGGTCAACATCAAAAGCTTCCTAAGACACATCTTTACCTCACCAGGCTTCACCCTTATTAGAGTGAACATTTAGAGTGCACTGGCTCCTCTACACAGAGTCTGAATCATTTACATACCCACACCAAAAACCTTAGCCCGTTTTCCGCTGGCAGGGCCGGCTATTTTAACGCTTTACCGATACAGACAATAAGCAGGAAACTGTTACAATACCACTATCAGCCAGGAGAGATGGAGGTAAACGAGAGGCAGAGGGATGGAGAAATGGCAAATACAGGGAAAGAGGAGGGGGCCTGAAAGCCTGAACTGCGCACGCAGTGTGAAAGCAAACACACGTATAACACAGTAATGAATGGCCGCGCGTTACAACGAGCCCGGCGAGGAATCCAGCTAGAGGATGGTAAAGCATCTGAATCCCTTCCCTTTCCCCTCCCAGTCCTTAATTACTACACTACGCAACACTCTCCGAGCATTTCTTCATTTTAATTTTCATAATGGCTCCGCAAGGTGTGCGCCCTTTCAATTTCCACACAAAAACACAAGGCTCGTACACACATCCACTTAATCCAAACAAAAAAAATCCTCCGGAAGCGTAAATTGACTATTACGTCCACATTGTGCACATTGTTATGTTTCCAATGCTACGTTTGGAAGCGTAGGAGGGAAATAACAATGCATTATTCAAGAAAATAAAATGCATAAATACATTGGTAAATAGTTGTAAAGTACAGCTCCTGTCTGGTGTTAGACATATATGAGGAGCGTGAGCTTTATAATGCATGGGGTTCTGCCGTAATCTGCGTTATCTCTGCTGAGCAAGGTGTCTAGACCATGTGAGGTGAGCATAAGCGATGGGAAGACGGGATTTGTTTAACAAGTATCACTGCTTGGCAGAGGGCGAGCAGGCGAATGAGGCCAGGAGATGAGGACTGAGGAACTCTATTATCAGGTGCCGGTTGGAGTAGTAGGTGGAAATGAGCAGCAGCGAAAAATGTGCTAGTTGGATGGTGAACAGGGAATAACAGTTCACTTCTTCTTAATAATACCTTTCATCCCCTCTCTTCACTGAAGTTTATCACAGTGGTCAGAGGACTTAAAAGGTAAGTCAATCAGCAAATATCATTCAGAGATATTCTGAAAAAACTATTTAGTTGCTTAGCTTTTTAGCCAAAGAGACTCACACAGCTTAACATTTCTACATTCATCCACTTATACAGTTGTATATTTTACTGAAACAATTCAGGTTAAGTACCTTGCCCAAGGGTATAACACCACCAGCTGAAATAATATGAACAAGAGCACCAAGTAATTAGTAATACTAGCATTAGAGTTCAGTTCATTCTCTGAATTAGGCTATTTTGCCTAAGTAGTGTGAATTTCATATAAAGAGAAAGTGTCTGTTTGAATACACAACCGTAACGATAACAAAAACAGGAAATCTCATTTATTTGTCATTAGGAGACACTTTATAAATATGAAATGTTTCTGAAAGGGAATCTGTGTCCCACCCCTTTAAGATCAGCCAATCAGACATTCAGTCTCAGCCTGCTGATTACCAATGGTCCTCAGCTGTGCAATTGGTAATTGGCAATGGTTTAATCAGCTAATCAACACAAAAGGCTGCTTGTTGGTTAAGTCTGCGCCTATAGTGCAAGTGATTGTTTGGAGCTTGTTTGAGCCAAACTAGAGAATTGTTGGATGAAAACCTGCTTTTGGATAATGACCATTCTGTGCACTGGTTTTGATTCTTGTTTTGTCTTGTTCCCTTTCTACATCTGTCCAGCCATTAAAGAAACAGCATTTCATTAAAAATACTGTCTCCTATTGGAGATTCATGTGATCCTGTAACAACACCCCCTACACCCCTACACTTACATAACCTGGGCAACAGGGGTGAATAAGTGATTAAAAGTCTTGTGCCTTGTGAAGCAGTGTCAGCTCAAGGCCGATCTTACCACAGTACCGTCACAGAGTCTCTGCCCTGCTGCCTAAACAACAACCTGCTGTAGAGCATGGAGGTTAGCTGTTGCTTCAGGCTTAACAACCTTGCTTAGGTTAAAAAAAAGCAAAGGACCTTGAACCCTATGCCTCCACAAACAATGTACTGGCGCAGAACAGTATGAAGTTTTTCTCTTGGTGCACTTCATGTGTCTGCATTCCATGAATGACATTCCATTTGTATTAACATATTCTTCTGTACATCTGTCGAAATTCCTTTCAAAATAATTTGACATTGAATCCTCCGATACAAGCTTTGCGCACTTTGCAGAAAATGGGAGTTCACCCCGCAAGCCAAGAAATATACCAAAGAGAAAAAATAGTCAGCTTCATAATGTCTATAGTTGATTGCTTAGTCCTTGCAGAGTAATGAAAGAGTCTAAGGGTGCCTACTATCACAGAAAGAGATTAACTAAGTAGTATCTTCACCAGGCTGGTCAGGTGTGCTTCAGGTAAATAAAGTGGAGGGGTAGATAAGTGCTCAAATGGGCATGGGGTGGGAGGCACGTCACCCTCCACCGCCCATGCTCACATGCTCAATCTCTGCATCGATTCCTCGCCAGAGTGCCTTGATGCGTTCCACAACATTGATGCTCCGAAATGAGTTTTGAAATGCACTCCCAACAGCCTGAGTCTTTTTTGTTTACCTGGCTCCAAGTTCAATATTTTGAGAAAGAGAGCACGCTCCTCTGACCTGCTTAAAACAGAGACCCAATTTCTGTCTGTGTGCTGTTGAACCACGGCCAAGCCTGGGCCACTTTTTTCCCTCTTTAATCTTCTCTTTTAGACGTCACTTGGGTCGCCACCGGCTGATGGGGCAATTTAAACAAACGGCCCTTTTAATTCAAATGATATCTGGCCATTATCGGAGCTGAGTCTGCTGAATTAAAGATGATAAATGGGACCCGCGGCTCCTTCTCACTTCCCCTTACCGAGATGAATCGAACATAAAACTGCGGGAGAATCAAAGCCTGCCGAACTTTGCCGTGCAAACCTACAGTATTCTCCTGTGTGCTTCCAGACCCGGCAGTCAGGAGATGTCTACTCTGCTCCACATTATCAACCCTCCTTCCCAGGGCCCCTATCTGTACCGCAAGCTCTCAGTCTATGGATTGAATCCGGTAATTACCGATCTTTCGATCGCCATGTACACCATGTTCCACCAGTGCTCATAATTGCTGCTCTCACTGTAAAGGACTGTAGGCATTTGCCCTGCTTAATAACATGTCCAAGCCAACACAGCAATCAGTAATTATTATCGCAGAAAAGGCAAAGGTGACCCGTCTGTGATGAGCGGCAGGCCCGCAGGTGGCAAAGTCTTTGTGAGGGGAAAGAAAATCAGAAAATAAGTGCCTATGAGAGACTGAATTAGATGTGTGTCTTATTAACACTGTTCCTAATGAACCGGTGAGCACACCACTCCACCGTTTTATACTTATGTATTCATAGTTAGGACATTTTACTGAGGAAGCTCTGGTGTTCCCCTCGGAGATGCTCATCTAAGTCCGTCTTTCCTTGGACTTAAACCAGCGACCGCAATGGTGGTCCAAAACCTTGACCATCGTACTCCCTTCGGTGTGTAATGTGTTCGGTGTGACGCTACTCACCACAGGGCCCCCTGCGCATCACCTTCAGTTTTCTCTGCATGTTGCACTGGGCCTTCTCCAGCTCACACTCGTTGGAGTAGGTCGAGGAGTCGGAGCCACACACCGGAGCCACCACAGAGGGGCACACAATCTTCTTACAAACGCACTGGCCCTTGGAGGGATCGGTCGGGTCCCTCTCGCACACGGCCCCGAAACCACACAGCATCCCTCGGCAACCTGTAGAGAAAACACAGATGTACACACAAGGCAAAACATGTCACTGTTTTTTCACAACAAGGACATTCAACATCCGGGAATATTAGAACATAATACCATACGCTTGCTTAGGACGCCTGTCTTTTAACTGGTGTAAACAATCTATTAATGTATTCTTCTGAGGGGCACATACATCGGACTTGGTTTCTTAGCAATTGGTTTAGCTTTGCTGACATATGAATGTCTCTCCAAATTCTACTGTAAGAAAATGTATCCAGACAGGTTCTCCTTATTTACAGAGAAGCCATTGGAGAAAGAAGGTAAAAAAGAAAGATAGTCAGGTATCACAGGTCTTTTTGGATAATTTAGGGGGCGATTTATGAGGACCCAGTCACAAACCATTAAATATCAGGACTATAGTATGGAGCATTGACTAATCCGACTGATTCAAAATCCTCCTATCATCTTGCCAACTCTGAGGCAACACATTTCAAAGTCCTCACGACAAAAATAGGGCATGACTGTCAATCTGATCCAGAATCAGAGAGAAACGGCAACAACAATTACATAAATAGTCTAGTATTGACGCCTTTGAAGGCTTAGTGCCTGCTTCAGATTACTGTCTGTTCTGCTGATATATTCAACTGACTACACCCCATGGGCTTCCCCACGTAATGATTCAAACATACAATGGCCTCAAAATAAATAAAAATGTAACTGAACATTTTGGAGCACAGGATGGAGGAATTTGGGAAACTTTAAGGGTTCCTCGGAGCAAAAGATTTTATTTCCTCCAGCTAGCTTAGTAATGGACACTGGGTGACATAAAAACCAGACATACTTGCAGTGTGTTTTTCCATCATACATCAGTTAAACCTTATCCGCTTTTAACCAGCAAGCGACTGAAGAATATACACACTGTAAAGCGCTAAAGGAAGAGAAAGATGAATACCCGAATACTGAAACAATAACGAGTATGCGGTACACAGCCTGGAGACTGGTTCTTGATTTATTGAACCACAAATGAGGTCCAGGCTGTGGCCCTACAGGTTGCCTGTCCGTCTAGGCTGACCTGGGCATGTCCACAAAGGGTAAAAGGTGCCTTATATTATTGTTTTAACTTTCTGTCTAATTCCGTCAACGAGCAAGGAGGATGGTATAAAAAGGGGTAAGTCGGACAACAGGGATCACTGTCATTGCATGGGAAATAAAAGCAAACCTTAATTCTTAAGAGTAAGAACATCCTGCTGCTCTAGTCCCATCCACAGCGTGTGTACTGCTTGGGTTAAACATATACCATCTCCACATTTTACAGCCTTATAAAGCAGCCATTTAGCCACCGTATAACAATCGCAAATGCTACATGAACTGTGTATTATTGAGGTACACGACATTAAGGACCAAAGCCACAAAAACGGAATCCCCTGACCAATTAACCTCTTAGTTTGGAAAGGACTCGCTGGATAGACAGCATTAGGGAAATTATTGCAATTTGGCCCTGCGTAGAAAAGAGCATTGCCTTGGGTTTTCTACTTACGTCTTTATTTATGGTCTCAACACAATAGTTGCCACTGTTAGTCTCAACACAAACATGCATGATTGCAACTCGGCAACTAATTTTCTAGACAAACTCTTTAGCATCCTTCACAGTATAATTTTACTAGAAAGTTATTTCACAGTGAATGGCATACCTGCAGGGTTAAATGTACCCAGTAAAATTCATTTTACAAGATTTTACAATAAATGTGATTTTTAGTTATTCATACCCCAATAAGTAAAAATTTGAATTTAACTAAAATCTTGATACAACAGAATACATGAATCATAACATGAGATATGGATTCTCCAGATTGCATCACAATGGCAAGAGGGACCATTTCTTATGTTATCTTACAAAAACGGAACTTTACAGACACAAACACCAGCATTATTTTCTGGGCGGAAATGGAGAACCAAATGCTGAGAAAAGACTTCACGCCCACTGTGAAATATAGAGGTGAATCTATTTTGCCTTGGGATGTTTTGTTTTGCATCTGCTGGTACTAATACCCTTGTTGGAATAGAGGGAACAATTCATTGTACCCGGACATTTTGGTTAAAAATGGACCCTCCTCTGGGAAGTTCAAGCTGGGTCCAAATCAGACATTCCAGCATGACAACTATTCAAAGCACGCATCAACATCTACAAAGAAATGGTCAAGTTAGCACAAGATCCATGTTCTTGACTGGCCATAGCAATATCCAGTCCAATTGAACATGTATGGTTTGAACTCGAGAAAGCAGCTCACAAAATAAAACCCAAAAATTCCCTAAGAAAACGTGCCAGAGCCTGATAAAACACCGCAGGAAGCGCCTTCTCAGTGTGATCAAGGTGGATATACAAAGTAGGTACTGCAGAGCTATGTTTTACAGTCTGTTTTTTTTTTTAAACACCCATTCTATGGAAGACAAAGCAAAGCAAAAAATTAAATATTCCCCAATTTTCTTTTTTCAGTTGAATAATTGGTAATTGTTTTTCTGGTTACATTTAAGAAGGGCATGAATTTCCATGGAGAGCATGGTATGTGAGTTTAACAGACCTTTTCACGACTGCCTGAATATTCCAGAACACCCGGAAAGCAAACAGAAACAACACTTTTCTGTGATTTATAAATCACATTATATAAATCACATTGCTTATTTTTTTACTGATTGACCCCAAGTGCAAGGGTAGGCAAGCCTAGTCCCCAGAGGTTACAAGGCAGACTGTTTTTTGTTTGTTTATCTCAGTCCATAATTGTTTAATTTACTTTCTCATTTCTTAAGGGAATGAACCTGCTTGGTAACCTAGCTGTAAATCAGTTGCTAATTAATAGTTAACTCTTAAACCTAAAGGACACAATAGCTCCATGGTTATAATTTAAATCAATCATCATGTAATTCGTTTCTTCAATAAATTTGTATTTGTTATAGCATATTTTTTAAGGACTAGACACTAAGTACTGCACAGACTGTATTTTCCAATACAATAAAAAACATTAAAAACTGAAAAATGATTCCCTGACCCCAGAGGCAGTCCAGAGAACTCCTAGCAAATGGATTTAGCAGACACATACAGAATAAAACTGAATAATTTTCAACGAGGTGCTGAAATGGTAGCATAGCAGCTTTGGCACTTCATATAATCTTTTACGTCGCAATAGCTCAGAATAAAGCCTTCAAATTAATATTAAGAACGGGTTTGATATTTTACTGCCCCAAAAACATATAATATGTTTCATAAATAAGTTTTAAACCACAGATAAATCAACGGCCGATCAGGGAATAAATCATTGTTATTACTGTAACAGACCAAATTATAGAAACCACAAGCTAAATTTCTTATTACTATTTAACTGTAAAAGCAGAAGCAAGAGTGATCATTTTAAAATGATCTGTAAAATTCTGTCATGTTAAAGACAAATTTTTCCCTTACGAGGTAAGGGATGAAGGCAATTGATGAAATGAAGGTTACTATAGGGGTTATCCGAGTGAAGTAGATTTGGTCTTCTGTGAAGAGTTCTATTTATTTAATTTAAACAGCACCTGCAACTCATCTTCTCAGCAAATTGAAACATTCATGATTACAGTCTCTCATAACTCCCTGATTACTGAAGTGAAGAGTCTGAAACTGCACAAATATCTCTGGAAATGAGTATCTGTTATCTGACTCCATTAAAGGCTATCCTAAAGACAACCAGGAGGGCACTAGGATTTCATGGGTAATTGGACAAACTTTTAGCTTTTCCTTTTTTAACTTTTAAAATAAAAAAATCCTAATTAAGTCCAACGTTGACGCGGCTACGTCCATACAGAATTACAAAAAGATTAGTCTTGCTCTTAATGACAAATTTAAAAAGGGCTAATTTTAAGAAAAGGAATAAAAACATGGCATTCCTCACTCAGATGGAAATGAAAACAACTCCAGTGTTCTTCTCTCCGAAGTGAAACAAAGTAATGAGAAAATAAATGAGCCCGGGCGTTTTGTCATTCAGCCTCACATGCAAACTGAGCGGGGAGTGCTGAGGGAACAGGGTTTTCCCTCTTCCTGGGATTGCTGTACTGTGGAAGGCCTTGACCTGGTGTAAGCCTACATGACACAAAATCTCAATAAAACACTCCGGCACAGTTCATAAACATAAAAAGGAAAGAAAAAATCTTAAATTCATAAAAGATCAAGGAGAAATGGAGAGGGGGGCAAACAAAATGGCTGTATACACTGTTACCACTGGTCAAAAAGATAGTTAATTTCTTAGGCGCTATAATAATATAATATATTGAATAGCTTTAACATCAAACAGTAATTTTGGGACCAGATGGAGATAGTTAAGTACGTCTGTGTGTGAAACTCGTGTTCTCTTGAACGCTTAAATAATAAACAGGCTTGATTTGCCTGGGTCTCCAACAGTATTAATAATGGAGATATAGAAGCAGGCCCGATTCTGTCACCCTTCATCTCCAGCAAAAAGGAAAGCGGGCGAGCTATGAAAAGATTACAACTTCCTGAAATATACATGAATAAATCACCAGTGCCTGGCAGCAACGCTAAGCAAGATTCAATTATTCAAACCGTCCAGAGATCCTCTGTTGTGTTGGAGTGCTCCTCTCCCACTTTTTCTCCATCACCTTCTCTCATAACGTGCTTTCAAGCTCTCCCTTTGTACGTCTGCAGAACCTCGCTCTTTGTCTCTCACTTAGACTGCAACACATTCAGCTTTACTCTCTCTCTCCAGCCTGACCAGCTACCAGGCTCTATCTGCAAGTCCGTCTCTTCACTCTACCTTCAGTCATGTTCATTAAGAAGTGAAAGTGAGGAGTATCAGATAGATAGTCTGCGTCCTTGCAGCAAGGAAGTGAATGAACGGAATAATGAGGACATTAGTAGGCTTATTTACACTTAGAGAGACTGGCTACAGGGGGAGGGGGGTTTCTATGAAATAATGTAACTTAAGGAGTCTGGGGTCCTTCCTGGACTGAGCCCAAGCCATGGCCAGATGGCTACATTCTGGATGCTCGGAAATACAATCCTCTGTGAAAGAGGTGAAATATATTTAATTTACAGCGTCCGTTTCCCTGAAATAACACACATTTTACAGTTTTTAATTGTGTCGTCTACATTTTATTTGGTGATTTATACTACACAAAAAACCAATGCCACTTATTTACCAATAATCCTTCCTCGGCCGAGTGAACAATAATTACGAGTTCATCCTTGCATTCAATTTTGGTTTGAGACAGGTGGTGTAAGCTTCAAACTGTGTTCAGTGCTGATAACCAGGCAAAATGAAAATCAATTAAGTCAAACTGAACTCATAATGATATAACAGAAATCATTATAGACGCTTTATGGAAGGTGGTGCCAATTTCTGACCATTTTATTATAACGCACACTGAAATGTTCACCACTGAATCATCCAGTCCCCTTCCGGGCCCTTGTCTGCCGCTAACCCTGACATGTGGAGCACACAATCCAGACCCATCACAGCCCAGCCACTTCCATCTTACTCAATGGTCTGATCAATAACTTCCCCGAGGTAATCATTGCATTTATTTTCACTCTCTCCCCCCTCTTGCAGCCAGCATGGAGGATGGAAAGCTAAGTAAATAGTCTCCTCCTACAAACAACTGAATAACTGAGAACTAGTGACCAAAAACTATAGCCCATTTAAAGCTCAACCTGTCTGCTGTGTGTTTTTCATCTGAATTTTACCGAATTTTAATAAGAGGTGCATTTGGGTTATGGTTTTGTTCTTTCTTCGGTTCAACATCACTTCTCTCTTTTATACGGAACTAAGGTAGTTATAGGACCTCAGTGAGCATCTATGTCCACCTGAGCAAATCTACATTTATACATTTACCATTTATATATGCATTCAAGTTGCCTCAACAGCTTGAGTGGGTTATTGCATAGCATACGCTTTACAGAACAAATTGCCATAGATGGTTTTTAACACATAGATGGTTTTTAAGCTTTTATATCTGAGAAAAACACGCTATTGTGGGATTTCAGAAATGTTTCTATCACAGCCTTTTAGCTCAGACAACCCAAATGTAACTGAAGGCTGCCATTTTAAGACCCGCAACCCCCTTTACCTGCACAGCCCGGCCCACACTTTTACTAAAGGCAAACTGATAAGAACTGGGATTGCGGAACGCTGGGGTTTTTGCTAATGGTGTCGTTAAAGGGGCAGTGGGGGGCAGTGGAGGGAATGAGCGCACGGCGACCCAGCATGTGGGGAGCGAGCTGAGGGGGCAGGAGACACACACACACCGACGCCCTCTTCGTTACCTAGATCAGAACACAGCGCAGAGCAAACACCCGGTTCATTCTGCACCCAGCAGGCACATTAAAACCAATTACTGCAGAGGGGGAAAAAGTCCACATGCACAATCACCATCCCTGGGAGCTCATTTTGGGTTGCTATATCACCCACTACGGCTCAGCAGCAGCTGTGTAAGGAGCAGCCCCATTCCCAGTTAGGGCTTTCTCCATATAGGGAACAGATGGAGAAACACACGCCCTCACCAGCTACACTATCCAGCACAGAAGAGCGAAATCCTGGCTCTTTCACTAAAAAGGTTGCTTTTTTTTATCTTAGTATCCAGTCATTTAAAACAAGCAGGTGGATTTCAATCACTTTACCTGTGGTCTTAATTCAAGTTATATATTGACACCCAAAGAAGAGCACCCTACAGGTCGTTGCACTTTTTCCATTCTGTTTTTGAATGATGAAAACTTTCTTTTTAATTTCCCTGTGTGTCCTAAGATTTTAAATTTAAAAAAGCTATAGCCAGGAATGACACTTCAAATGGATCAGAAAACGACATCAGTGTTATATGATGTGCAGTTGCCTTTTATCACACTCATTTTGGTGCCCACTTACCCATATTTTGTGATGTGCAATGGTTGTGATTTCACAAGAAGGGACACATACATGACGTGTGATTGTGCGAGTTCCAAATGTGCACTGCAAAAAGAGGTTATATTTTAAGAAGGCACACTTTTCAGTAATGACCAACTTAATACACAAAAATCACCTGTAGCAACATTGTGGCACATAGCCTGGAGACCCGCCTCCAGGCAGCCCTGTGCTGCTAATGGCTTAGACAGACAGGCATCCTGTAGGGCCACACCCATAACCAGGACCTCATCTGTACAACTGAGAGTGGTTTGATTACTCAGGTGCTTGTAAATAAGACTGTCTGGAGTGAAAACTGTTAAGAAAAAAAAACCGTGAACCAGCCCAGTGGTGTCTGACCGCTTCCGAGCCACAGTTTAGTTCGGATACCTGGGAATGGTCAGAAGAAAAAGGCGCATGGCCAGTGGAGAATCCTCTCTCCGTCACTGGAGCGACTGAAAAGCCCATGCATTGGTGGCTGCATGGGGAGCAGGTTCACGGCCGGCAGATATGCCATGGGTGCCTGGCAACAGAGGGGGCACTAATCTGCTCCTCCGGTGCATTGCATGGCCACTGGAGGATTACTGTCCCTCTGAGGAACAGGAGAGGATTTTAGGTGGAGTAGAATATGAGGGCCACATTTTGAGGAGGGTGGAGAGTGCCACACAGCCTGGAGGCGCACCCTTGTGCAGCTCTGGGGCACAACCCTGACGGGGGGGGGGGGGGCTCTGAGTGTGGTTCAGATAATGAAATAGCAAGTGCTCTTCAGAGGACGGTTTAGAATGAAAATTCTGTTCTAAGGTTGGGTATTTAGTTGTGTCTATTTTCTTGTTTGAAATGTCTGGTTTTGTTTAAAGTTTACTTTATAAAGCTAATAAGTGTTTAATTCAAGTCTTTCCCTGAAAAGGCTTTGTTTGTGATTTCTGGTTTTGGTCATTTCTTTAAGCCTTCGTTAAAATGAAAAATAAAAGGCTGTTTGCTCCTGGACCGGCAGTTCTCAGCATGCTACAGAAACTTTCATAAAATAACACAGTATCAAGCTTCCCTTTTAGAAAAGAGAACTTGCGGTCAGCCTCCATCTGTTTAGCACTTTACCTACACAACATCATTTTGTTTACCGAAGTAACCAGGCCCCTTGGAGGACCTGTATGCCTGTTTTTGCAAATAATTCACTAAATTACTCATTATTGTACATGGTGCCTGTTTTTGCATGTGATTGATGGGTAGAGGGCGGTGGGTGTGGCTGTCATTGATATAGGAGCAGAGCTTTATCTAGCTTTTTGGAGTATCTTTGAGTCTTGACTATTTTTCTTTATAAATCACTTTGTTTCCTTATTCACCATCAAGATTAAAAAATAAATACATTTAACACATTGGGCTATCTTTTGTCACGAAAACCCTTTTCCATAGTCAGCACCTTGGTAACGCTTCAACTTATTCTGTGATATTTTAACTCCCAATTCAGCCCATTACTAAGGCCATTTGATTCGAACTACTCCCGTGCACTAAAATTAACTTGCGTTAAATGCACCAGCAGTAATGGAATGATTAAACGGTACGAGAATTCAGTCGTCTAGCTTTTCTACGTTCACAAGTAAATATCCCCACTCAGGTGAGCAGGCTGGATTAAATCTGAACTCAGAATCAATGTTTTCGTCATTCGGGTTTCAGTCTGAAATGTAAACATGCATCATAAAGCGCCGGGTCAAACCCAAGTCACCCTCACACAGCTGAGACCTCCCCAACTGAAGTAAGAAATCTGCTGTGCAAACCCACTCACTCCAACAAATGCTGAAGGTTTTTGAAAGGTTTCTTAAGTTTTTCTTCCTTCTCTCTGTGTTCTTATAAATATCAAGGTTCAGCAGAAAGGTTCCTGAAATGCCAAAATCTTTCAGACAACACTGACTGGGTTGATACAATAACAATACTCACCCATGCAGTTCAAACACTACATAAAAACATTTATTTAGTTCGCATTTGCTCTTGTTGTTGGTGACTTTTGTACTTTACATGCTTACATACATACATGAAGTGATTTAAGCAGTAAAGTAGTTGCTGAACTGCCTTTACCAAAGATTGTTCACTTGTTTTGAAGTCTGGTGTGCACTTTCACTGGAACAAAGCCATTGTAGCAACTGTGGCACTACCTGCTCTGTTAAGCCCAAAAAGAGGGGGACATTTCATGGGTTCGGTGAGAACCAATGCAGAGCAGAACTTTATGGCCAGGACAATCTCCCAGCATATACCTGAGTGCTGAGCTTAAGTAGCGGTGATACAAGATGTGTGGAAAAATGAGTAAGCGATGTCTCCATCCATGATGTGCAGATGTAGTTGAAAATCTCCCCACTCTCTCCCTTGGGGTCTGAAAACAATAATGGGAGATGGGAGAGCCAAGAGCTTTTATTCAGTTGGAGATACAGTGCAATTATAATGGCAGAAAGAGAGCCGATTTCACACAAGAATCACTCAGTGTTCTTTACATTTTTTATCTCCTGGGAAGTAGGAAGCATGTTGAAGGTCAACAGACCTC
The DNA here is from genome assembly GCA_025775065.1 of Hiodon alosoides. NCBI lineage: Eukaryota > Metazoa > Chordata > Actinopteri > Hiodontiformes > Hiodontidae > Hiodon > Hiodon alosoides. The sequence goes on along the minus strand of JAOYSI010007178.1, from coordinate 24,213 downwards.
TGACTAAATCTCTGTCCTGAAGATCTGTCTTTCATTCACCACCCCCCTTCATGATTATGGTAAACGAGACTTGACCATAAATGGATTTATTTAATGAAAATAATATACTGAAAAAAAATCGGTGTACTCCAAATATGCTAAATGTACGTTCAAACCAAAAAGAATATAAATCACTGACCCTATATAATAATATAATCTATAGTGATTATTAATGCTTGAACAGCTATAAATCAGGTACTTTCTGGATGAATCCCTAAGAATAAAGACATTTCAATGATGAGCTTGTCACTAATATTTATGCCTCTCTGAAAGAGCATGAATTAAAAGCAATTTAGTCTTGTCTATGAGACTGGATATAAAGAGTTTTGTTGGAGATACAAACTGTACTTAACAGTAGGCTATAAATGCTCTGGCATGATACGGGGTATGGGAATATAAGCAACCCACATCAGTGACTTCGGCGTAACAGCTATTCGTTGTTGAACTGTTGATTGCAGGGTTTGAGCATGCTGGAACGGTGGTTCATTCACCACACAGCATGTCTTCAGAATGATAGATTAGAGTATCAGACCCAATTATCTCCACTTCTCCCTGTCACACAGAATAAGATCCAGGCCTGTCCCTGCTTTGCCACCTCTCAAATGACAATGGAATATTTTAACACTCATCCAAATTTCATGGGCCATGCCTTATTCTGGGGGTTGGGTGGCACTCCTTCTACTGAGGGAGAAAACGACTTCTGGGAGCAGCCCAAGGGGCAAGTGCCTGGCCCAGGCAGCCAGAGGACCATACTGAAGAAGGAACGCAGGGTCTGCATAAATTGTTCATCAGTGGTTTGGGAAGGAGGTTGCCACAGCAACAGGCCTGGGTCTTTCTTGGCTCCAGCTGGGCCTCATCTACACACTCTGACTCAGTTAGAAGTTGGGGTGGGCAAAAACATATTCATCAGAAAATCTTAAATGGCTTGTTGACATGTGATAACCGTATCAAAAGGAAAATGAGAAATGGTTTTGAACACCCACAGTTGAGCAAAATTTACTGCGGGCTAAGTAGAACATAAACAGATATGGTGCCCTTCACGACTGTACAGTCCTGCAAATGTTTGCGTGTGTGTAAGTGTTTTTCTTTGTATTTGGAATTTATTTCTGAAGGATACTTGAAGTTTCATCCAACATCCAATTTCACATAGTTACGCTCAACAGGCATTCCAATATTTAACTTAAACAATGAATGGAGGTCACTCTATTGGAGAGGCGGGAACCAATCTCTTTTTCACATGGTCGCTTTTCCCGGAGTATATTTTTCTTCTGCTTTGATTTTTATATTCTTTGTGTTAGTATTATTACGTTCACCATTTTTATTTTGACAGCCAAAGGCCAGTTCCAACAGTACTGGTACCGGAGAGCTGCGTTCTGAAGGGCAATGTCAGTGTGTCGCCCCTCTTTAAATTGTACACAGTATGTCAATCAAATGAAAAATACATTAATTAAATTTTTAAAATATCAATAAACTTCACCCCTTATACCGTCTTTGTGTGCATCAACAAGAATCAAACCCACAAATCAAATCAAAATGTTTCACCAATTATGAATAGACCTGGTTCTTCATTATCTAAACCACGTTTCCTACATGAATGCATTACTGTTACTCAACGTCGAAGCAATATTATTTTGCCCCATATTTTGGGCAATTAAATAGGTGATTTTAGGACACCATGTCTTGGGTAATTAATTACTAATACTGTGGAAAGAAAAAAAGAACACCTTGGAACAAGGAACACAAAAAAACCCGACACAAAAAACAATGGAAATGGAAGACATTGAATTGAATCGACACAAAAATGACACTGGAAGGACACTGAATAGACTCGACAAACTAGGTAAATAAGGCATTATTCTGGGTTGGCTTCTCAGCTTTAGCGCCATGCGCTCACTGTCTACTCTTTCCCAGTATTACCTGTGCGCTTTGTTCTTGAGTTTCTCTTTATCTGCCTGGGAGAGCAGCTGGGAGCCCCACGTTTAACACGAGGGAGTGGGAGGAGATAGGATGATTACGAGGGACTTACTCAGTTTAAGGGGATGTGAACACAAATGACGCCTTCTTCCGTTACAAGGGAGCCGAGCTAGGGATAGCGGTTAATTGGACACCCACGTTAGTGTCATGCTGCTAATATGAAGCATTTTTTTTAATTCACAGAGCATCTAAATGGGATATAGCCCTTTAGGCTATAACTGGTTTTCTCTTCAGTACACTTCAAAGCCCGGAAAATAGGTCTGATGACAACAGTTCTCTCAGGTTTCGATCAGGAGGCATTTAAAAGGTTACAACAGCCTAAACCACCTTACGAGGAATGGATATTAAGGGTTTTGCCATTTTAGTGACTAAAATAACGTTGCTTTACTCCTGGGAAGCAAAAAAATGTTAGAATGTGTTCACTACACTTCCGAATATAACTATATACAAACTACAAAGGTAAACAAGGAAACATCCTGAGTTTTGAACAGAGTTTGAGTTTTCGACAGAAACAAAGTCCCACTTAAGAGGAGCAGAACCATTAAACACCTGTGTGACCTTGGATGATGGTCACAACTGTAGACTCCAGAAACAGCTGCCAATACATGAACCTTGCACTGTACCCAGGACTGATACGTTATTTCACAATCTGGATTTAAAAAAGAAACGAGGAAGCAGAAGAAACACTCTGGTGGGTGTAAGACACAGTAATAATCACTTGCAAACTGGCTCATAAATCTCAACTAGGAGATCAAATAAAGTCTGACAAAGGCTGGAAAATTACTATTTAGTTACCATTCTCGCAAACAATGAAGTGACCCTGTGGGCAGAACTTGAGAGACCCTCCCCCCAACCACCACCACCACAGCCCTCTCTCTCCACACAGTTACACCCTTTATTATTCATCCCCATAACAGTCTGATCAGGGTATCTGAAGGTTCCCGTAGTAAGCCTGTAAATAATGGATCTCTTCAGGAAACAGTTTATTCAACCTAAAAATAGACTAATGGCTACAAAAGAATTTAGAGGAAAGTAAAGCATATCGCAATATAAAATGTACATTTTATTTTGGTCGTGGATGAAATTACCAAAAACATAAAGAACAGAGCTGTTATCTCATTCAGCCTAACATCCTTTTGGATGTTCTTTTTTGCATTTTAATAAGGATACTTATTGTGCAAAAGTGACTGAAATACTGAAATTCTGGAGTGGTACATTCTGTTTTTCAGTCGATCCCTTAGGCCTCTAAACATATGGTGATACCCGCCAATAATCCTGTCACTGGTAAGTATCTTCTCAGCTTTCGTGATCATGCATGTTTTTCACCTTAAGCAATGAATTTATAAAACTCTTTGAAGGAAAATAAATCCGCTGATGTGTGTGTCTTTTGCAGAGGCCTTGTATCAAAATCATTCAGTTTCGTTCTGATTTCATTTTTGATTTACATTTTTTGCAGTCCAGAAGGTGCGTGCACATGAAAAAAGAAAGCAGTAGGAATTGGTTCACTCAGCAGAACTAATGACCAAAAGCACCATCCTTGATACAATTCCCTATGATATACTACAGAAAGGTACGAGGTGCTCTATGGGCTTGCATTTGTTAACGAACCCAAAACTTTTTTGTTTTTTAGGAGGACATAACAGAAATGTGTATATCCGACAGCGAAACAATGCTTAAGACACAGCTTACATTATGAAGGACCAATATAATTGCACATCGAACAATCAAGACTGCACCATGAACACATTCACACGTCACAAAGCCAAAGAGATTGGTGAAATTGGTAATCACAGATGATAACTAACATTAGTCAACCCATGTCCGGCTGTCAGTTTGACGTAATTAAGAGCAGTGAGGGGAAAAAAGCTCATCCTCCATTAAAGTCATCCCCCGTAAGTCTGCAAGGACTTTGAACATATTCCTGAAGAGTGTATCTGAGAAGTGCACACTGCTGACAAGACCAGAGGCACGGACCCTGGAAAAGGGCTATATCAGTGGGGGTTACCAGAGTGTGGCACACCTGAGCAGCGCCGCCGCCGCCGTTTGAACCGGCAGCTGCTCGACTACTCACCTAAACATTCTGATAATGCCCTGCCCCTGGCAAAAAGGCCACGAGGGACGACACGAGGACAGGCAACAGAGCGACAGAATGGAGGATGGAGACCAGTGGCAGAGTAACAGAGAATGGAATGGCCATAAACAGATAACTCATAATGTTTACCTAGTTCTACGTGCGCAGCTGACACAAAAAAAAAAAAAAAAAAACTGAATTGTCTTCCCCAGAGAACTCCCAGGTATAGAAGATTGAAGAAGTGACTAAAAATTCTCTCTATGAGAAAGCCTCTGGTATCCATAGTAGTGACAGAGTGGTGAACATTTATCCCCACCTCTGTCTGTAAGCGCACAACTGATTACGTGCACAACTGCCTTAAGTTCTAAGCCCTAACCACAATTGTTGACACAGCAATGAATGCATATGCTGTCAGTACCAGCCATTCCTTACAGTTGATATGAACTGGTTTCTTAGTACAGGCCCCTTACGTCCTATTACTCAGTCCAGACTGTTTTTTTTCTCCCTGCAAAGCAAAGCCCCCTGCCCAATGTAAGTTTGTCAGTAGATTTGCTGGGTGCAGTGTAGCCAAACTCACACCTGTGAATCTACAGACAACCTTGTTATTGCAGGACTTCCAGACACACCGTTTTGTCTGATCAAGCTCCAGCTCTCAATAGGCGGAGAGTTCAGGCAGAATTAATTGAGCAGAATTATGTTTCCTATTTCCTCCACGGCAGGCAGACAGCCGTGCAATGTGAGGCATCGCCTGTCTTCTCAGAGAGCGGCTGGTCCAAGGAGCTGTCAGAGAGGCGGTTCAGGTGCGCCTGGCACATGGGGTGGGGGGGTGGGGGTTGTACGTATTGGCGGACGGACGATTGTTGGAGACCGAGCTTAGAACGGTTTTAAGTGTTCGCTCCGGTTGTCTGTCAAGGACTGTTCGCAGTAAATTGGCTTGATGCTTGATGGGTGGAGGTGGCCAAAGGGGTCAGGAGGGTCAGTGGCTTTGTGCCATCATACCATTTGTTTCAGACGCCTCTAGCTTCACTACCAGAGGTTGGTTGGGGCTTCTGCCATTTGTGACCTCTAAGGAACTCTCAGATAGAGCCTCCCTTAATGAGAATATGAAAAAAAAGGACTAAAGCATTAGATCTATAAACCTGAATGATAGCATTCTCAGAGGAACAGGGCTCTAAAACAGTGCTAGGAGTTTGATTTGTTCCACACAGGTATGACTCCCACCAAAAAGCAGTTGCAGCCTGTGCTTGCAGCCATTTCTGCACGTTCTTCCCTCTCACAGATGACACATAAGTATGTCTTGCATGCGTACTCGGCAGAGGCGTGTGACGCTTCCCTTCTAACTCTCCACCATTCCAGCTGCCTGCTCCCTCCCCTTCTAACATCTACAATCGCTTTCATTATGCAAATAGGACAGATGCGATATTCTCCGGAGTCGCGTCAAAGAGTCTGCATACAAAGCAGCTTCTATTTGTTCTCTTTCAATTACAGAGTCCAAGGCATACCATTAAAGGCAAAAATTTTAAGGGGAAAAAAAACAAACACACATACAGCGGATTTCATAATCTCTCCACACTTTCTTTCACTTAAGGTCTTACTTCTTCTCTTATTTTATCTAGCTCTTTTCCGGGCTTCAGCTTCAGCCAGGACCCTCCTCACTCCATTTAAAAAAAGGTTATACTCACAGAGTACAAAGAGGTCCACAAATACAAGGGGATCTGTGCATGTCGGCCTAAAACCCGCAAGCATTACGTGGGATAATCAAGTCTGTGGCCGCACAGTAACGGGGGGAGCAGCTGACTGTCGGCTGTGAGCCTTCTTTTCCGTATTAAGCACCTTGTCATAATTGTGTGCAGCAGCGCGGCACGCACATGTCAAACAAGCCATTAAGCGAAAGGCTGGGAAACAATACAAATTAGTTTAGGGTGATCCTGGGATCCTTCAGGCTCGCAAAGGACAGGCAGAGCTTTAGGAACCGGTCTCTCAGCTGGTACACACAGACCCTTTTAGGAGCCGCAGGATTTAGGTTACTATTGCAACACGGTTACCAGCTTTTTAGAGGTAGTGGTTATATATGTTCCCAAACAGCTCCTTTTTATCCCTCACCAGAGCGAGAGGCAAAGGAAGAGAGAATTTTTGGCTATGAGGCTTTGGACCAGAGACATTAGACCAGAGATGAACAGGTTTAATTATTCTGTTCAAAAAGTGTACAACAGTGTACAACAAAAAGACTGTACAACAGCTGAAAATCTAAATGTGATTGTGATTTTTCTTTTTGAAACTACGTATGACACTTGCCAGATTA
>JAOYSI010007178.1:0-17727 GCA_025775065.1 Hiodon alosoides | reverse complement strand
GCAGAACGGAGTATTGTCACACCAACAATCTAAAGTAAACTGTGGATCCCTGAGTCTGCAGAACGGAGTATTGTCACACCAACAATCTAAAGTAAACTGTGGATCCCTGAGTCTGCAGAACGGAGTATTGTCACACCAACAACCTAAAGTAAACTGTGGATCCCTGAGTCTGCAGAACGGCTTGTAAAAAGTAGCAAGTGGCCTCTAAAAGCGGATTGACAGACAACAAACTTTATCAAATTAAGTGCAAATTTTGTGTTACACCTTTTACTGCATATCACTGTGGTAAATAACATTTAAAAATGAATAAGACTTACACAAGGCCTCTGCTAAGCAATGCATATTTTCATGTTTTTTTGTTCATTTTAACAAACTTTCATGAAACTAATAGTATCCACCTTTTGATATCACAGATGTGTAAAGAATTATTTTGCCTCTCATTGTTAGCATCTTACAAACATTTGTGACAACACTGGCAGGTAATAAACCCTGCATGGGTTTTCAGAAATGTTAAAAAACAAAATATACTTATTCCTTTGTGCACAAATTAAGGCTTTACAAATGGAGCATGACAAAACAGATTAAAAAATAAAAAAATAAAATAAAAATATAAACCGCTAATTCTCCATAATTCACCCAATGCCTGTGAAACTATTTTACATTTACAAGTTTAAATACGACCAAAAAGTTCAAATAAAAAGCCGACACTGTCAGATCAGCATTGAATATGACAACACTAATAGCACTAAACTGAAAGGAGGAAAATAAACTTCATGGTGGGATTGAATTTATTTGCATTCTATTTACCCATTTCCTTCACATTTAGAGTAAAGTTAGACAGTAAGAGTAAAAAGACCAACTAAGAACACCTGGTTTCCTATCCTTCTCAAGGCATCGGTTCAGGTATCTGTTTATCACTTTTGGAGAAGTTTGCATTTATATTACCCTAGTAAAAATATTTCCATATAATTGAAATAGGAATATATCCCAGAAAAATGTATGATAACATGTTTCCAAGTCAAACGTTATATGGTCTGACGCAAAGTTTCCAGTCCTACACTATATGCAGGGATTTCACGAGCCATATCACTCCTCTGCTAACTGGTTTTCTTTAAATACAACACAAAGTAACATTTTACTTATTTTCACCCCCCTAAATAGATTTTAGCTTTTTTCGACAAGGCTACATTAATAGGAAAAATAAAATGAGTAAGATGGTTTACTCAGGGCTACATATTGGTCCCAATGTGACTAACCCCAGATGTCACACAGAAGGCCTCCATACTAGATCAGAAATTCAATTTAGATGCTAAAACACGTTGCATTTCTTACATGGACAATTTTTTAATTCTTCAAAATTAATTTTTAATTTTTAATTTTAAGACTTAAGAATTAAGAATTCTAAGTCTTACTTCAGTGACTGATGCTTAATGTGAAACAGAAACACAACACAAGCAATTCAGCTCTCTCTGCTATAGCCCACTATAGCCTGGGAATTTCTCTAGTGAATACCAGAGTCACAGAGTTCAAAGACATGTGAATGTCAATCAGTCTCTTGCTCTCTGCAGGAGGCAGGAGCAAACATTCTCAGCGGTGGACCCTTTGCCATGTATCTGTATTTCTTTTGACCCACATTTCATAAAACATACTTTTCACGTCTCTCAAACCAATACTAAGTGCTTGTGCTGCTGAACTTCCGCAGATGCAGTGATGGCTTAGAGAAGAACCCGCAGGGTTCGTTGTCCCTTTTTGACTGTTACGCTCAGCGCCCACTTTAATCAGGCACTTTAGTTAAGCATGCGTTGCTCGTAGTGTTCCAAACTACAGGGAATCGGTGCATTTACACACAGATAGACCAAAACGCAACAAACTCAGTCCTCATGAGTCCCACGTGATTCCTTTAAAAAGCTCATCACAGCCCACTGTATGCTCAGAGGTACCTGTGATATCTGGATCTCTACCCTCCTCAACAACTGAGAGATGAGGCCGATTTTAGGTTCTTTTGTGTGTAATCTGCGACATGAAAAGATTTAATTAAGATAACAGGGTAGTATTAATTAATTTAGCTACTCTCTGGGAAAACCTCACTGCCAGGAAAACAGCAAGGGCTGAATAAATTTAAGGACAATCGTTGTTTTTTTGGGGTTTTTTTGCTAATGAATGGGATGGAGTGAAACAATTCCAGCTGCTGGAACAAATACCTTTTTAAATTTAAACATATTTCATACTGCTGATACACAGGATCTCTAGGGACACACATAATTTAAGCACTCCTACACTAAAACCAGGGTTCATAGGAAGGCATGTTTACTGTCACTGTGATTGGGACACAGTAAAAGCATTTGTGCATGTCTGCTAGTAGGTTTCCTTGAGATTTCGGTATTGTCAATGTAGGCCATTTTAAAACCTCCAATGTTAAACTCTCAAATTCATGATTTCGCACTCAAGTACTAATTGGAAAAGTCCAATCGCTTCGATTATAGAATGCTCCAGAGGACCTAGGAAAGCTACCTAGGACTAAGATTTGGACCCTACAAAATATTTTGGTTGAGCCTTCTCATACAGGGCCCTCTTCCTACGAATATTGTCCAGGAATCAGAATAAATCCAGATTTAAAACATATTTGTTCAGTTTGTACTTCAGTCATCTTGCTGAGAGGGTGAAATATGGCCATAGGATCTTTCAGGGACTGAGATATTTTCTTGTTGTCGCTTCACTACCAGACTAGTAGGCCTACCCCAATGGGCCTGGTCCACTTACCGTCTGAGATCACCTTCATGTCTAACTGTCCATTCCTTGTGTTGATATTTGTTTTTGTATGCTACCTCAGTGTATTCTTACTGAAGCTCCACATTTTAGCTCCCTCCCCTTGCTTGTCAGTACCTGACCATATTTTGCCCTCTCTAAATGGCATGTGCGAGATCAGCAAAGGCCAAGCTGACACGAGGTCCATCTCCAGTGAAGAACCCAACAACAATCCCCATCCAACCTGCTCTGCTATTTATAGAGCTTCTAATTATCCAATATACACTACCTGTCTAGTATCAAGCTATTTTTTAGCTTCTCTCTGCTGCGTCTGGGGGTCTGCACTGGGTTTTTTTTTTATTATTCCCTTTCGGAAAATACAGTCTGTTGTAAAAATGCACTATGACAAATAGAATATGATTGATTTTCAGAATCAATGTTCTTGGTATTTAGGGGAATTTTTGGTATAAAATAACCTGCTGCCAGTTACACAACAGGAACCAAATACCAATTATTCTACACCAGATTTATTGTTGACTAAAACTACCAAAACTACAGGGAATAGCTTTCTCGGGGAGTTTAGGATCACTGCATGTTTGCAAGGATAGGCCAAAAGCAACAAGAACACACCAGCTTTGTTGTTGACCATTTCGAACAATGAGAGTGATATATAATTTTACTATACGTCTAATTTATTTACATGTAAATTACCAAAAATTGAGTTATAATGTTAAGACCTACCACAATTACAAATTCCACTGACCTTTCTTCTTGAAAGACAAAAATTTTAAAAGATCTAAGCCAAAGTTGGAACAATAGCTATATTATTTCAACACGCGTTCAAAAATCCTTTCGGTTTTATTGGTGTGTGAACTTGAAATGAGAGAATTATTTAGTGCTTAATACTTATTAATCATTTTTTTTCAACTGGTGATTTGTCTGCTAATTGCAAATGCACATTCCACAAACATAATCTGGATGTTCCGTTTGTGTGAGAACAATTCAACAACATATTCTGTGTCTTGAGTAGCCAATGTCCTTAGGTCCACCATATTCTGACCCCTCCCACCTGGTTTTACAGCACTGGATGAACCTAGACAGAGGGAAAACACACCCTGGCTCAAAGACTAATAATGGGAGCTAACCCTTTAAAGGGCTTGCTTGTGCTCAAATGAATGAATCCACTTGGAAATCACAAGCTACATAAATTTAGAATGTCAATATCCCACAGTCTGAAAAGTCTGGTTCAGGCTTGTGGTGATTTTCTTTTTTACTGCCTTCAGTTTCTCTTCTTTTCTAAGCTTCAAAGCTGCTACCATCAATCTCTGGTCAATAAACTTAATTTGAGGGTGGTGGGGGGGGGGGGGCAATCATGTACTGCAATTTTTCATTGATGCAATTTTTCATCGATTGTTCCTCAGTGGAGATGAACAATGAGTTAAGAACACATTTAAAAACTACTGTTGGGTATAAATTATACAGCAATGCAGCCAGGCCAAAATCTCTTTAAGACCATAATTAAGGGAGAGAAACACATGGTTTGTCTTGTTTTTTCCCTTTTAAATTATTCATTTTTCCACACGTTTTAACCACAGGCTGAAAGGTGGTGGTGACTAGGATTGGGCAAAGAAAACCCAGTCTATTGTCCACAGATTTTCTGGACTTGGATCATAATTGGCTTTTTAATTGTTTGTAAAACGGACCCTCCGCTGCTCTGCCCCAGGCATTAGTGTTAAAGGCACTCCTGGCTGATTCTCTGCAACGTCCATCTCCGCTGTCACCAGTCAGGGGAGGAGGCAGGGTTGTTTCATGTGCTGCTGAATAATTATTCATGACTGCGAGAGAAACCAGCTGTTTCCCCCAAATTAAGAGCGCAGATACCCTCCGTTTGCCAACAAACTGTTGTTGTTTAATTTATGACCTGTAGCATGGAGGCGACAAACAAAAACAGCACCATTCTAAACATACACGTTAACAATCACCACAGGGCCATGCCAGCTTATCATGAGTAACGGGTGCAGAAGTACAACTAATCCCCAAATAAGAGGGGTCCGTGTCTAAGAAGACAAGCCCCCCCCCATGTTCTAATGCTTCCGTGATAAGCTACGCTAACAACAGCTACGCTTTGGAAAATCAACTCATCAAAGACCCCACGATCGAGCACAGAATCCTTTGAACCTCTCCATTTCCCTTGGAATGCTACAATAAAAAGCATAGACAGGCGACAGACATTAAAATCAGAGAAACCCAGCGGATATTCTCACCTATCTGAATAACTATAAGCAATGTAGAGAAACCATGGATGACTTACCATCAGGGGGCTGTTGGAAGTGACCCGGTTTGTCTGAAAACAATGACAGAGGTACATTAATTAGGTGGGCATTCATATTCTATTCACAATCAACATCTAGCACCACGTGAGTATTATAACGCAAAGGTAAAAGCTAAACAGAGCATATCTGAATAATTAGAATTAGCATCAACCCTAACCCTAACCCTAACTGTCACAATGTTATTACGATTAACAACATAAGGTATTATTAAAACTGCTGATAACTAAAGAAAATGTATCCCACATTCGCTGGCAATTATCCGTCTTGGGAAGGTATATCCTGCATACTCATCTCTCAACAGAAACTATGTTAATGCTGAATAATATATAATAATAATACCAAAACGAAAATATTCCTTGGGTTTTCAAATCGAACAAAAATAACACACACAATGACTATAACTATTCTACTAACAGCCTCAGCACAACAAATAGAAATAGGGTAAGCCTTTCTTTTTAATGGGCAACTTTGAGTCACGTGATAACGAGACAGGCAATAGGCATGTTTCCGCTTCTTTGGTGTTTTTTTTTTTCCAGGAACAGCCTGACAGTCACATCTCACGAGACGCACGAGAAGGCATTGGTATAAAAATGGTGCCTAATATATCTCCATAATGGAAACTCATCAGGGGAAGTCGAGCTAGATGTTTCATAGTTTCCTCTCTGCCTATGCCCTTCTACTTTGGGAAACTGAACCAAATAAACTATCACCACTCACGGTGTAACTTTACATCCATCCAAGCATAAACAGGCCCATGATAACCTCTCCGTGGCAGACAAACAAGACAATTAGAATAACAAAACCACCCTGGCACCTCTTTCATCAACATTACGGAGTGCCTCTGATTATGAAGTCTGGGAAGAAAATTTGTTCTCCACCTTTGAGCAACATCCAGGTGTCAGATTCTAGTTTAAATTTAGACCCATATTACTGCCTGTCAGAGCCAGGTGAGAGATCATTGATTATGGACATAGAGAGAAAGAGATAGAGAAAGTGCTTGTGTGTGTGTGTGTGTGTGTGTGTGTGTGTGTGTGTGTGTGTGTGTGTGTGTGTGTCCGTCTGTCTGTCTATATATTTGTGTGAGTGTGTATTTCGTGGGGGGGATTAGGTAGTCCCACATTTTGATTATCTGATGGAAAATGTAACAGTTATTTTTTGTTTTTTACAGAAATATCCTGATAGATGCCCTGAAATCTATCTGAGGTGCCCTTTTTTATTTATGAAAATAAAATGTGACCAATTTTGAATAAACATAAATAAGGATTCTGTTACTCTATGTGTTCATGAATGTATTTGTTTGTCTCAGAGTGCAGGGTTATGAGTATGTATAGACTCCCTGAATGAAAATGGGAAGTGACGTCCTTCCAATCTCCAATTGCATTTCCAAAGAGACACTTTCTCCAGGTGACGTCTACCGTACTTCATTACCTTTTTATTCAGAAGGCAGGACTGAAAGCCTTAACTGAACCTGTATCTTAATCTAACAGAGTCGGTCCCAGCTAAAATGGCTCAGCCACAAATCCCGTTAATAAATGAAGCTCACTTTGAATGGCAAGGAAAAGCAAGGAAAAGCAGGGGCACGGTTTTAGAATGCAAAGAGCAGCGTTTAACTGCATTTAATCAAATACAAATACAGCGGATTCTCCCGTGCCCCCGGGGATAGTTTTCAACACAACTGAAACCCTGTGGATGTTGATGGTGTTCGATGAGTCTGTCACTCTCACAGTGAGACATGATGTTGAGCAGAGCTGGGCTGTCGTAGCACCTACGTTCTTTTAACACACAGAACGATAGTGGAGAATTGATGAGCCAACATGAAAAATGTGCTATCCTTTCTCTCCAAGGTTTCAGTAACTACACATGTTGTCATTTAGTTTGGTAAGGTCTGATAAACTGAAATGTGGAATGTCAGGGGACATTAATCATGAATAGGAAAAAAATAAAATGGCCAAATGAACACATATCCTACGTTCCTTCATACTTTAATAATTTAACCATTAAGGTCAAACACTGAAAGTGTTCATTGTGAATGCTTCTTTATCCCAGATAATCTGCATAATAAAAGCTACAAATCCTGTACCGGAGAAGTACACAGTAAGTGATCTACTAAGCTGTCTTGGCCAGTGACACAACTTCTGGGTAGGACAAGCAGGATCATGAATAAAGATGTGACCATTAAAAACAGAACACCAGCAACAGAGCATGAGCATGAAAAGCGAAAGGGCCTCCTGGCTTATGTTTAGTTATTCAGTCAGAGGGTAATTCAAGTCAATTAGGTCATTAGGCTGCCCAAGAGGTCTGTAAACAGCCCTGTTAGCTGTTGTTCTAACTCTCAAAAAGTCGCTTTGTCACGTCTTCGTCCTTCCACTATCCGATAACACGTTTGTTCCACAACTTCACCCCAGCAATAAATATTAGGGTTGCGCACATGCGTACAAACACCCTCAAAACTTAAAGCTAGGGTGACCACAGAGAACACAGATTAGACATTAAATTTGTCATTTCTCATTTTTGCCACTGTTTGAAAAGTAAGTCTGGGAAGTCTGAGGAGAGGGCACAAGGACTGTCAGAGTGCCTGTTTAAGTAGCAAGATTGAAACAATCCAAATTTTGGAATTAGCCCAAAACATGCACAAAGACATCAGGGTCAGGCTTCTGTCCTAAGGCGATATGTTGCACTTTTTCGTGGGCAACCCTAAGAATAAAGAGCGAAGCGCAAATACGTAAACTGGCCAATCTGACCATCATTCTCTCACACACACACACACACACACACACACACACTCACACAGTCTTTTGCTTTGCCCGCTACATGCAAAAGCGACAAAAGCCGGCTAGCAGCGACGTACAGTTGTTGAGGAAGAGGAGCACAGCGAAGCCGAGGGTGGAGACAGCCAGCAGGATGAGGCAAATGTTGCACGGGATCATAAAGTAGCGCACCACCAGCGACACTTTGTGCTGGTACATCCTGTCCCGCTCGGGGGGTGGCGTAGGGTACTGGCAGCTGGTCATACTACGCTCCAAAGTCCGCCAGGGACAGGAGGATGACAAGGAAAGGAATTAAAGCAACAACAACGAAAGTGTCCAAATTCAGTTCAAACTCCGGCCGCTCGTGGGGACCCTTGTTCCAGTCCCTTTCAGAGAATTCTCAGAAAAGCTTTTGTTGGTTTCCAGGCAACACATTTTGTTCCACAATAACATCCATGACAGAAAAGGAAAGGGTCTTCCACGCCGGCCGTCCTTGGTTTTTACCCTGCTATTCAGGAGAATGACACTGGAGTCAAGAGCAAAGGTGTGGGCGACGCTGACAGTCCCGCTCTGCTGTCTCGCTACGCCGTCACCACATTGGACGTGCAGCAGGTGAACAATCTCTTCGCTTGTGGGAGCTCTGAGCGCTTGCAATGAAATGTGCAGTTTACCCCACACAATCCGCGAGTCTTACGTGCCGCACCTCACAGGTGTTTGCAAAACAGGAGTTAAAAAACAGTTAAAGGGATGAGAATGCCGTTTGTTTTTACAGGGGGACAAGCTGGTGGCGGAAAGAGCCTTTAGATATCAAGAGGCTTCATTAACCCCCCGGGTTCTCTTCTCTCCCTGCCCCCGCCTCCGTGCCCCCGCCTCCAAGCCCCCGCGTACCCTTCAAATTACTGGCTGGGGTCCGGGCAGCATTTGTCAAGAGTCCCGGGAGGCACCGCGGAGCATCCTCACAGCTTCACTCTGGGCGCTGGATTGGGAGCCGCGTAGTTAGCCCGGACTCCGCAACTGCAAGGGGAGTCATCTGTCTCGCCTCCACACACTCCCGGGGAACACAGCTCCTTTGTACTCTCCTCAGGGTTCCGGCTTATTGTTTCATTTAAGTCGTAAAAAAACGCTCGTTTTCTCCAGTTCAGGACCTGCCCCCCGCAATCTGTTTGCGCTCCTCAAGAGTAATTAGTTGACAGGACTCACTAAAGCGTAGCGTCTTTTTTCCCCCGTTCCCTTGTTCCTGTTCATCGGTCCGTCCGCTCCCGTCACTTTTGTTCCCTGACAGAGCAGTCTTAATCCCCCACGTTGAGCCCGTGTAAAAAAGACGGTCAGAGAAATCAAAGACCAGAAAGTTAGACGGACAATTAAGCCCCTGTTCCTCTAGCGCTCCAACAGACGAGGGGAAAACAAGCCCCTCTCCCCTCGGACCTTCCTCTGTCCGTCTGTATGCCGCTGAGAGACGAGTCGCAGCTGACACTTGGCCACACTTCGGTTAAGGAAAGCAAACAAACTAAGAAAGAGAAAGCTCTATGTGGCATTAAAAAACAAAAAAAGGCAACAGCTTCTTGGTGTCGCCCGTTGAACAAGGGTGTTTAGTTGCTTTTCCATTCAGACTTCCATAAGGGACTTATTCAATCCTTCTTCCTCGGTAGGACAGACTTAGCGCTCTGTGCTCTCCCGCAAGCTCTGGCTCTTTTTCTCCGGTCCTGATCCAGACATCGTCCTGCTGTCCCGGGCGCTGCTCGTAGGACACGCTCGCTGCCAGTCGATCCGCCAACTTCTGCTCCCCGTGCTCACATTGATAGCCCCCCCCGGACGGCAGGACAAGTCAGTGCGTTAGCGAGCGAAGAGGGACTGAGTGCGGGTGTGCAGAGGGTGGGGAGGAGGGAGGCAGAAGTGGGTGACCTGCTCTGTAGACTTGGTCCTGACCTGCCTCTGGGAAATTATGGCAAGAGTTTCCTGGCGTTTTGCAACCACGACGCCTCAGACCTTTCACTGCCTCCACCAGCAGGAAAGACCGGGAGAGGGGGAGTGCACGCGGGGCTGTCTCTAACAAAGAGAGTGGGGAGGGAAGGAGCGAGGTGGGGGAGGGAGGGGAGGGGAGGGGAGGCACAGAACAAGCTCCTGGGAATACTCCTTTTGGGGTAGGGAAGCGACAGGGCGAACACAAAAGAGGGGCCGGGCAGAACAACGTCAAGACTCTCTTCACTTCTCTCCGACAATGAAACACTTGATTCTATTTTAATGACTTCACTTGTTTCACTTTGCAGACGGAAAAATGAAATGACAGCCACTCAGATTTCACACTTCCTCTGTTAAAACTGCACTGCCCTATGCATTTAACACAGACTCCGGGGTATTCCAGTTTTCAAATTTCTTCTCGGTTAGCTCTGTATTTCCATGTTGAAACACTTGGTGAGATTATTCATAATCCAAATAATAACTTAAAATAAACAATTTAGGCACAATTCAAATGCCTTTCCCTGCCCTGTTTACATATTACTAAGTCAATGTTGTGAGCACCTAAATAAAACCAAACTGAGCATCTCTGACTTCAAATGGCACCCCTAAACTGATATTTAAATATGTTGCTTTCTTTTTTGTTTTTTCACAAATCAAAGAAAGCTAAACATGAATATTCAGTAGGACTGGCAAATGATCAGAGAAAATTGAGGGACCTACATTATTGCATATAATTTCACACTATTTAGAATATATTATACATTTTCATTTGAGTATGATTTTAGCATTTCCTACGAGTACAGAAAAACAAACCACAGAGGGAGAGATGCAGAGACAGTAAAATCAACTTATAACATTAAATACCATTAAATATCATATATATATATATAAGGCATCCTGACCTATGGGTTGAATGTTTACTTTCCGGACAAAAGCAGCAGAGATTTTACTAGGTACTGCCATGGCCTTTTCTCACCCCTGGAGTGTGCCTCCAGTGTGGCAGATGACACTGTGTCCAGGTAACTTTACATGCTCTGAGGTGTGGAAGCTAATCTCTAAAGATAAGTGTGTGAGAGGACCGAGCAGGATGTGAGAGGGAACGGAAAATAGGCACGCGTAATATATAATTTCTATACTTCTGCCGTCACCAATAATTACCTCTTTTTAAAATTAGCGCTTTAAATTTGTAGTGCAGCCATTGTAAGTGGAAGGTAACGTTTAATATTTTAAAACCAAAACGGTTTCTTCAATTTTGTCTGATAGACCCCGTCTATCGGCCCCCGTCAAAACTCATATCACTCAAAACACTGGGGAGAGAATTTATTTATATGCAGCAAGGCACTCTACTCATCTGGTAGATCAAGTTAATTAAAACACTGGCAACTACATTTGACCTCTTCATCAAAAGCTTATATAAAATGTTTCAATAAAGACAATAAAAGCATAAATAAAAGAAACCCTTCTTTACCGAACGCCAGCCAAGACTAAACCGGGAATTAAAAAAAATCAAACATGTAGCCACCGTGTCCGGCTGTGTGTAGGCGCCCCCTCTCATCAGCAAGAACCAAGACTAGACCCGAGGTCTAAGGGAGCACCCTTACCAAGCTTACCAAAAATCAGTGGCCTCCTTGAGAAACAGGGATATTTTACAGGCAGAAGGCAGTATCGGCGGAAACTGGCAGATGGGAGGTGACATCACTGCAGCAGACACATTACGCAGCTGTCTGGTGACCTCACCACGGACAGGACGGTTACACACCCGGTGACTCTGTGGCCAAACATCTGCTGTCTGCGCACTGCTACGGGCAGAATGACCCACAGCAGTCTGGTTCCACCCACCTCTGCCTCTGTCAGGACCATCCCACCGGCCACGTCGGATTCTCCTCCATTCATAACACACCTCTCCCCAAACGTTCACCTGTTGCTCCTGGAATGGGTGGACACCACACAACTCCTCCCCCTCATCCACTGCACACACGGCCCGCAACTCTGGATCAGAAGGTGTGGAGCCTCGGGCCTTCCCAGCCCCTCTACAACTGCCACAGAGCGCTAATGGAGAGGAACTAACCAGCAACCACTCATTCATTTACATGCTGCTTTTCCTTTCATCACACTAACAACCGTAATGATCTAAGCATTTAATACCCGCCACGCTTCACCAGCTCACTGTATCTATTTAGATTTTGTTTTGTTTTTTTAAATTTCCTGTACTTTTCCCTTAATGGCCCTCGAAGAAATTATACTGAAGTGCTGTGCAGAGACTGCTTTTGAGGACCTATGAATGACAGATCTTTGCACATAGGAAAAGTTTAGTGTTCTAAAGCTCTACCTGTTTGTTCACATCATTAGACACTGTTCTTGTGCACTGGTTCTTTTGGTGTTTGACTCGAGGGTTCGCAAGGTCAACAGTGGCCTCACAGACAAGACAGAAGTAGGTACTATAAAATGGCTAGCATAAATGGTAATATCTGAGGTTGATAGGTGTGTACTAAAGTCGTATTAGCGCACTGCTATAACATAGTTATAAGAAAAATAATCTGCTCACGGTTCCAAATCATATTTTCAAACACTCCGCATATTTAGTAACCCATGGCTTGAAATCAAACCTAAAATATTATCTGTGTTTCATTAACACCAAAGCTGTGAAGGCACCAATGTAAATTCCAATTCGATCCAGCATCTCACCATCTTATACGACGCAATTCAACCTCATATTTACGTACTCTCACATTTACAGAGCCACGAGACACGCCCTCAGCCCGGGGGAACGTGCACAGGCCGGTGTGTGGTTTGGCTAATTATACTCTGGTGTATACAATTAAAAAACTTTAAGCCTCCGGAGTGGCTCTGTTGGTAAAGGCGCTCACCCGAGTGCAGACTGAGCCCTCTGAACTGGAGTTCGCTGGTTCCAATCTAGCTCATGTCGTTGTGAGCCGATAGTGACCGGGAGAGCTCAGTGGCACCGCACAACTGGCATAGGGCCGGCTGGGCTGGGGTGGGTTAAATCAGCAGGGCTTCACTGGGCTCGTCGCTAATGAGCGTCTCTTGATGGCTTCCTGGCCGCCTGCAGGCTTGCTGTACCACCTCTTCCCCAATCAGTGCTGAACCTTATGTGCAGGCTATGTAGTGTGCCAAAGTGGTTAGAAGTAGTCTAGGAGTGGAGCAGTGCTTTCTCACCCTCGCTACATGTGGTGGTGGGATTCGTGACAGCAAGTGAGGACTCATTTGTGCAATTGCTGATTCCAAAGTGGGGGAGGGGGGGTGGGATTTGAAAGCTGAGACAGCAGAGCTGTCTGAAAAAAAATGTTTTGGACTAAAAAGTATTTTGGCCGTGCGTCTGTCGGGCTTTTTGTTGATTAATTGTTTTCGTTGTTTAAAGTCTGAAAAACGGTTTTCCACAACGAAGCCACAACGGGCTTTCAATTTTTCAAAATTTGTTTGTTTAAACTATGCCAAATAAAAGGCACAAAAGAAACTTCCGGCTCCCTGTATTGGACGGCTCCAAAACCAGACATACATGCCACACGTATATTAGGCTGAAACCGGCTAAATGGCACAGAATTGTAAAAATATTAAAAACTGTACAGCAGCAAGTCAAACTTCCTATTAACTAGAACAAAATATATTTGTGAAAAAAAACTTTTTGCATTTTGGCCATTCATTATAATATTTCTCAAAAAAGATCCCGGATAAATGAAATAAAAGAGGTACAAGAGGGGTTGCTTTTAACAAAAAAAGAAAAAAATTAAAAATAACATCTAAAAGTCAAGACAGAGGGAAAAACATAAAAGATTTCTTCCTGTAATTTTTCACCTCTCTCTGATAGTCGGAGCACAGGAACGTGCAGGTCGTACAGAGTCAAGTTGACACAGGTGTTCCACTGAAAGAAGGAAAACGGGCAATTTAATCCGAAGAAAGAGGCTGTAACTGGGTAGGCAAACATTGCCCCCTACAGTCCAGGAAGACAGGTTTACATTCGTCATGCCTTAACACAACTAGTACACACTAGTCTCATATCTCATGAGAGGCATTAGGCCTCCTAAATCAGATTGACGCTGTTTAGTAAATACACACAAGAGGAGAACTTTCTCTTCTCTTCCAAAGAGATAAAGGACGAACTGGCTCACGCTATTGAGTTTTGGACTGCACTCTACACTACGCTTCAAAAAACCGCTAAGAGTAAACCTTTCCTGTCAAACATTCAACAAGGCATGTTCTGCTTTGGTATGTCTTTGCAGCATTGCTATCAGCCATTGCAGCATGTCTCCTCTTCTTCTGGGTCAATGGACAGTCCACCCAACCTCCAACTCATCATACGATGCATCCTTTCTTTTTCCATCATCACACATGCAGCTCTCTTCTTCTTTAGTCACTTCAGACAGAAGTATCTGATCCTATTGTCATGATAAGTGTATTTGGCACTAAAGAGGGGGCTCCACTCCCCTTTAATCATCACTGCAATACTCACTCTAATTCTGCAGGACGAATAAGATTTAATCGTTGTAAAGTCAAAAATCACAAAAAAGTGAAAATCTTGGCAACACCTTCCCAAAATCAATAAAACATAACATGTATTTGAGCTCTCCTCTCTACAATCGATTGCACTTTCTCATAAATTTCCAGATACTCAATCATTCATCGATTTTCCGAAACCGCTTAACAACCCACTAGATATGCACCCTTGTTCAAAACCACGCATGACAGCTGAGCCATACTCATGGGGTGATGTCATTCTTGCTCTGGTTAGCGTCCTTCATCTTCATCAGACTGTAAGTGATGCAGCAACTCAATCATCTGAGAGTGAGATGCGCTGTCGAGCTGCCACGGAGATGCCTGTCACAGAAAACGACTTACTTTTGGATAATGTACTGCAATGACGGGCGCTGCGTTAAAAATGACTCACTCGTTATTCAGCAGGAACAAATTGATGAATGTAGGAAATGAGGAGGAACAACAATGTCAAAAACAAACTGGGGACAATGCTCTTCCACCAGACGAGGTGGACGAGGAAACCGACCAAGGAGGGACATTTATCACAAACGGGATAGCTCATAAAAATGCAATTTCTGGAAACTAAAACGTAAAATGAAAGCGACCTCGTTGTGCTGCCAGGACCCTCTGTGAGTGCATCAGGGTGGCCTCATTAAACACTGGGTCCATCTTCCTGTTATCAAAGCGTTTGTCTCCCAGTCTGAAGAGTGCAGCACTGTGACCAGAGCCTCCAATTGGGTTAGAGCATTGGACAAGCTGTCGAGACTCCACTCAACACTGTATTGCACTGTTGTGACTCATTTCTGCTGGTTAATGGTCCCAGATGGCATGGTATTGGACAGCAAGCTTTCCTCTGGCCATGAAGTACACCCAGGAAAGATAGCCTTACTCACATTTAATTGGCCGAGTCAGTCTGTCATTACCATGCAATACTACAGTCTGCTCTTCACCCAGTCTTTTACTTGAATTATTTTCTCTGTAGTCGAAGAAAATAGCCTTCCTCCCAGCTATTTATTCACTCAGCCTAAATTGCTGTCTAAAGAACTGTGTGACTTTGCCCAAATAACCCCTGCTTTCTAAGATGTGCATTGTTTCTGATGATAGATTAATTGCATAATGTAGTGTAAGCCCATTAATATAAATTGTGCGACAGAGGCAGTGAAAACATTAGAGATACCACTGCATTTTTCTCCTCCAACCTCTCTTAGCTTCTTAAGTGTTTCACACAAGTCCCAATACCGTCAATCATGGAAAGATTTTTCAACTGATCCAGGACCACATCTCTTCTAAGACTCCTATGGATACGGTTTTTCCAGGGACAAATGGAGCTAGCATCACAGCGTAGCATAGAGTGGTTAATACCCTCCCTGTTCAATTTACTTAAACGCATAATCTATATCTCAACAATCATTTCTCATTGGAAGTTACACACCAGGAAATGATGTTCAAATTTGTTTGATCAAAATTCAACAAATATATATTAGTACAATAACTACAAAAACAGCAGTTTCATACCCCTCTACATAAAAGGGGTATTTCATACCCCTGTACAAAAAACACTGATTAACAACTTCATTAACAACAGTGTTTAAAATAGTTTGAAGTCAAAAGTACAACTCACTAGTCCACACTGCTTGGGTTAGACGAGACTGCACGGTAGGGGTGAACAAGCTCTTCTCAAGCGCACACCAGGCAAGAGACCAGAAGCAGACCAGCAGGTGAAACAATGGAGAGAGAACGATGTGTGAGTTATACATCGCAAGCAAGGGAAGAAGAATGACGCTCCGGCCACCTCATGGTGGATCTCAAACACTCTCCACTTGTCTACTTTTGGAGAAACCCTTAAAGTAATTTACATGACACCCGGTATCGAGGCCTGGTTTCATATCTGGGCCTAGACCAGCATTTGGTGTAAATAAATCACTAGCTAAGTAGGCCGGAAACACACACACACACACACACACATACACACAGCATTTGCAACAGTTTAATATTTCATCAGTAGTTCCATGCCTCCTACAGCCTGGTTAAACTTTGCTTGCTGCCTTTTCACAATGCTAGGAAAAGCAATGCTGCCACTGACCGCAGAAGGGAAAAAAAACCTTCTGTTTGCACAGGATTAGACATGAAGCCAGAAGAAAAGAACAAGCTCCCGACAGGGTCAGCTCCTGCTGGTACGCTCACTCACTACCTCAACGCTTATTTCTGCGCAGTGTACGCATGAATGCCAAGAACTAAAAAGGTCAACATTTGTACTCGTGTCCAACTTATCACCAGCCAACTTGTATCACAGCAATGTACTCTCAATGTTTCCTAAAAGGAACTTCCTCAAAGCCAATCTACAGTGCCTAAACTTTTTATTCAACATTTCCTGTGTACATTTTCACAACACGAGCCATTCCTCCGATTAGTCAGATGCTAATCATCAATTTAATAGTACAACTTCGGGACTATTTTCAGGAAATTTGTATTGAAATGATGTTGCTCTGGTGAAAGGTTTGTGTAGGAGCCGAGAAGGAGTTTGTAGGGGTTGGGTTTGAAGAGCGAAGGTGAGCAGAGGTAAGCATTCATGCCTCCACGTTCTCTATTATGTAGCTAAGGTAGATGCGTAATACACATGAAGAGACAGTACGTATCGTTGGCATTTCTGTTAGGGACACAAAGCTTCCACAGAGAACTCCCATCTCTGACACCAGTGAGAGCACTGCTGCCTTCTTCACCCAGGCGAGCCCACCCCCTGGCATATGTACCCACGGAATTACACAAGAAGAGTGCAGATAATTGGCATCGACAAAGCAGCTTTTTAGTGGTTTTCTGGTCTCCAAGGTATTGAAAAATTGTTCTGCTGAAAATGAGATTGCTTTATGTGATCACAAATTGGAAGTTAAGGACTGACTAAGAGGAACACATTGTGTCTCTCCCCTGCCAACCCCTGCTATCAGGGTTCTAAGTAATGGAGGTCCATTGAGCTGCATTCCAGAAACCAATAAACCGCTGGTTCCCAGCTGTCTTCATAGTTTAAAACAGGTTTTTATTACCAGCAGGATGGCCTATGGGCAACCTTCACTGCAGTAAAAGGGTTCTGATTAAAACACGGGGTTTTAAAATGTTGATTTATCCTTGTCTAATATATCATTATTATTAATTTAGCTTGTTATGGGTCATGTATGTGTTTTTATAACATCCTGTAGTCTCCACTTCACGATTCATACAGTGGGGAGAATAAGTATTTGATACACAGCCGATTTTGCAGGTTTTCCCACTTACAAAGCATGTAGAGGTCATTTTTATCATAGGTACACTTTAACTTTAAGAGATGGAATCTAAAACAAAAATCACATTGCATGATTTTTAAATAATGAATTTGCATTTTACTGCATGACATAAGTATTTGATACATCAGAAAAACAGAACTTAATATTTGGTAAAGAAACCTTTGTTTGCAATTACAG